>JBBPBQ010000002.1:51697716-51783859 GCA_037974755.1 Cicer yamashitae | reverse complement strand
TTTTTTTAATTTCCACCTCCACACCATTTTGGGGTTGTTTTTGTTGATGTGGTTTATTCATTAAGGATGTGGCAGTGCTTATTTGGTCAAATGAAATATCTACGTCATTAATGTTTTTCTAGATTTATTATTAAAATAAAATCTACTTCCGCCTGGTTACATTTGTGTTATTGGGAAACCACTTTCTTATGAAGAATAGTTATCTTGCAAAATTGTCCAAATCCTCTAAAGAAGCTTAAACAAGGAAATTATTGGTATGATAAAGTATTCAAGACTCTGCAATCTTTACGCTTGAAGAGTACGAAGATTTAGGAATCTAGGGTTTCCAAAAATTGGTTTTATATATTTTATTTTAATGATTAATTATTTTACAAACAATAAAAAATA
Source organism: Cicer yamashitae (assembly GCA_037974755.1). Classification (NCBI taxonomy): domain Eukaryota; kingdom Viridiplantae; phylum Streptophyta; class Magnoliopsida; order Fabales; family Fabaceae; genus Cicer; species Cicer yamashitae. The sequence goes on along the minus strand of JBBPBQ010000002.1, from coordinate 51,783,472 downwards.
ATAAATTAAAACATGAATGACATGAATATTTCGTTGACCACATAAGCATTGCCACATCATTAATGAATAGACCACATTAACAAAAGTAACTCTAAAATGGGGCGGATATAGAAATTCCAGAAAACAAGCGTAAGTGTAGGACCAAAAATTCATATTTTAAAACAGGGACTAAAACTTTAATTTTTGCAAAATAAGAGATCAAAAGTAAATTTAAACTTAAATATAAATAGTTTTATTAATTTTTCATCTGTGTTTATTTTTCTAAAAGTAACATTTTGCTTAAATAGATATGATCTATAAAATAAATATAAGTTTTAAATTTAATATGTTTAATGTCGTAGAATTTTTTAGATCTCACATAATCTGTCTATTTTGAAGGTTTACTTGAACTTTTTTTCAACAGAAAAGTTTGTTCTGACTCATTTACAAGACTTTGTCTAATAATGTGCACAAGTATGATACTCTTGCACCATAGGAACATTTATTTTTCTCAATTGGGTTATAAAATTCATCATATCTCATTTGCTTCAAGAATGAAACTTATTAATCCAATCTCATTTGATTCAATGTGAGATTTATTAATTAAATAATATAAATAAATTTATATTTGATGAAAGACTTACTTCACTTGTGCATCTAAGAAGATCTCATTCGGTGCATATTTTGACACTACAATGTTTTGACACATTGGTGAGTGCATATTTTTTTTTAAAAACGAGACTTACTTTTTTTATATAACATTTCCGATATGAATAAATATGTGAATTTATTTCATATTTCATACATTTTAAAGTAAGATTTTTTTTAAAAATTTGATAAAATTTTGCATAAAAGAAACTTATTTGTAAATTTGTAAGCCCAACCCGTCAGCTCTATCGCAATGATTGCAGCCCAGACACTTTTGAAAATAATTGGTAACTTGGGCTGATGAACGTCCTTATGGTCCAGTCCAGCTCAATGCTACTAAGGCTGCATTAAGCCCAACTTTTTTATGTGCTCAACGTTTTGGCTTTAATATTTATTGTAAATTGTTATTGTTTTTTATTTATTTTAGAAGCTTTTTTAAGCTAAAAGTTGTTTGATAGATTACTTTTTTAAAAGCTCTGATCATATTTAAAAAAAAAGCATATAATTAACTAATATATTTAAATATTAAGAAATGAATTCTATTAAAAAGTTTTATTATTAAAAGGCGAATATTTTTTTGTGTGCATATGATTTTTAAGAAAATGAGATTAGTAATTCTAAATTCGGTCAAAAGGTACACATAAAGTTTGATCAATAATTATTCCAGTCAAGATTCAAATAGATTTAAATTTGAATTATTCTAAATGATTCGTCCTTAATTGAAGTTAATGCCACTTGAATCAAATTACTTGATTAAAAGACATGCGTTTTTACGATAAGAAACATTAACAAAAAAAATATTAAAAAATAATTTAAAATATTTTAATGATATCATAAATTATATCAAAAGAGATTTCTTGAGTATTAAGGTGTAAATAATTTATTATTATTGCGTTGTCATAATTTATTTAACCATCTTCATTTCATCTATACATACATAAAAGCAATAGTCTTTTTTGAGTTTAGCCTATTTTATTTCTACGTATATTATTTACTATTTCATTATTATTATTTTATTGTCCACGTCAAACATTAATGGAATGATAGTTTTTTTGTTTCCTTTTATTTCCTTAGTAGAGGTGGAGAATAATTATAACCAGATAAAAATGTCAATCGCAATAGTGTGCATATTTAATTTTTATAATAATATTTACTCAATTTTATTTAAAATTAAGATAAAAATGGCACATAAATTATTGTTGATAATTAACATAAGTTAATGTGATAGAAAAACGAACAGTCGGACATGATCTGAATGTTAATAATAAATAATGTTTGTTTCATTATTTTCTCTACTATTTTTAAATATGAAAAAATATTATAATATAAAAATATTAAAAGAAGAAGCATAGAAAAATTGTCTTGTGTTTCTTGAAATGTAATAGTCAATAAACTTAGTTTTTCAAATTATTGAGAGATTCAAAGTTAAACGATTTTTCTTCGAACATGTCAAATGTCATACATTTTTACATAACATCGACTTATTTATTTCATAAAAAAATAAAATCACTTTATTTTTGTAGTCGATAACTAAATATCTAGGCTGAATTTATGATAAAATTCAATAAAAAATAGTAATGTATTATAAATCAGTTTTACACTGATAGTGAATAGTTACCATTGTTATTGATCTTATTATTTGATCTCATGATTATAACTTTAATTTATTAAAAATTATAAAATTAATAGTTTATATTATATGTAAGTTTAAATCTATTTACATTGAGAGAGTGCAATACGATTACTCTGAAATTCAATTTAGGAACCTAGATTAAATAATGTTAGAACACATGCTTACAAGAGTACTTTCAAATATAATAATTATCTTCTACGATGGTTGGTTTCTTTTAATATGTTTTAGCTTAGTCTCATTCATTGTGATGGGTCTTGCGGAGAAGATTTCGTGTGAACCAAGATAGACAAAATATATCATAAAAGAAAAACTGTGAAGGGTAAAAAAATATGAAAAAAAACTGAGTGTTGGCTATTATACAATGAAAGAACGATTGACGAAGCTTTGTAAACTTGTTGCACGTTGGCTAAGACTTTAAGCTTCTAATTATTTTAGATAATTAGGCCTCATTTAACATTTTGTTATATACTAATTAATGTTTTGCATGAACGGCTAATAGATGTGATTAGCTTAACGGTTGGATTGTCACTCGTTTCTGCATGGTCTCTAGATTAAATCCACTCGATGGGTTTTTACATTTTTGTTATCTTACTTTTGCATTTTCTTATTTACAATTTTAAACAGTTTTTTTAATCGCTAGTTTCCAACTAAAACTGCAACACCGCAACACCTGACATCACATATGATTTTTTAATTGCATGCACGTTGATATATTAGTTATTGTAGTTTTTTTATATAATATAATTGTTATAAAGTAATATACTTATATTTTCATATATATCAGTATTATATTTATTATTACTATTATTGTGTGGATTTTTAATCTTTAAATACATTACTAAACTATTTTGACCTACAAAAGAAATTGGTTCAGCTTCACCATTATGTATACATATAACAACATAAATATATCAAAGTTAATAATTATAGTTTTGAAAAATGTATATTTACAATAAAAATAAAATAGAATATTTTTTTTATTAAAGTATTTTTATTAATTTTAAAAAAGACCTCACAACCTTAACACGTATTGAGTCGGTTCTGAATTGCTCATTATCTCACTGCTCAATAATGGTTTGTTGCTTTTGCATACTATGAATATAGAAAGAACAATCATATGGATTCAGTTCTCTAGTCCATACGGGTCTAGAGTGTCATGTCTAATGGGATTTACGCTTCACTATCAAGTAATCAAGTGTCATTAATCAAACAACGTCAAATCAAGGTGATTTTTGTGATTGGTTGATGGTGAAACGCAAGCCGGTATCTCTAAGGTTGAATTGTAATTTAAAATTATTTCTCTGTGTTTTTTTTTTCAAAGAATGAAGTGATAAATTATTTATCTTTTAAAATGTTTGACAAGCTTAGTTTGATTAAAGCATGTTAGTTGACAAAGATATGAAAAAACAAATATAAAGATGAAAGAACATAAGTAAAAGCGTATAAAAATTTACTCTGGTTGACTGTCAACCTTATAGGTATGTTCAGTCCCTTCTACATGTACACTTAGAAATATTTATCCATTATTCAAACAATAAATACAATAGTCTTGTGATAATCTCCTAGATGACGTTCAATCTATACTTCATAACTTCTTAAGTATGCATGTTTAGGATATTTACCTTCATTTGGCAAAGATAACTATATTTTCCTTTACTTGGAAAAGAACGTCTTTTACGAAGAGAAGGTTTAGCTTCTTGTATGTCAGAAGACTCAACATGTAACACCATAAGTCAATTGTCTATAATATAACTCGAGTATTAATATAATTCGAAAAAACAATGGCTAATACATATCCTGGCACAAACCCATGCAAATGTATTAATATACATACTAATATTTTGAAAAAAAGAGCAAAAATGGAGTACATAACACATCCATGGTTCAAAATAATTTCCTATAAATTTTAACCAACTATAACATAACTTGCTATGTTTCATTTCCACAGCTCTTGATCTAAGAATTTTTACATGTAAAACTTTTTAATAATGTGGGATGATATTACATCTTAGTGGGTCACAAAGGATATAACCAAATCAACTGACATTCTAATTCAAGGATATACTTATCATTTGAATTTATCTTTCTTTATAAGTTACTCTCAAGTTGCCTCTTCTATCTCTAACTATGACTTTTTCTAAATATTTAAGTCACTAGACGTAAGTAATCTAATGACTTAAACTCTACCTAACAAACATGTCATAAAAACTACATTAGTTCTATCAATTCCCTCTTCTTGTTAGTAACTTTATTTTGGTAAGATTTGACATAATTACGTCTATAAGCGGTGTCCACTTACTCTCGCTTCTATCGTATATAAATGGAGAATTCGCCTAGCTATAATGAATCATATACTTATGACCTTCCCACACACTAAACTACCACATTCTCTCTCTCTCTCACACACACACACACACACACACACACAAAACTACCACATCGTCTATTAATGAATACATTAAAAACTACCACACACTAAACCTTGCAAATTCTTATTATTTTAAGCAATATAACATAAAACATCACTCGGTCATATGATAACAAAACACTATTAAGTCAATTATATCATAATAATCATATAACATAAAAAGAAAAATCAAGGAAACGTGATTAGGATGGATTTTTCCCAAAATAACCCCAAGTTTATGTTAAAACAACATAAAACTAAGTCTAAGTGCAGCGTCAACTGACAAAAACTTATAAGTATTAGAATTGAGTAAACGAACACTCTTTGAAAAACTTATGATATCTAGTTTATACTTCAAATTTTAATTTTTTTCAAATTAAGCCCCCAATTTTTTGCAATTTATCAAAACAATACACAAGGTCATAAAAATAGGACAACAACTTTGGTCTAACTTGTAACTCATTCTTAAGCATCAATACTCAATCAAATATGACAAAGTTTGTACTCAAATTGAATGTAATTAAGTATAGTTTCCATAGAAACAACAATCGTTCGAAAATAAGGTCTAGAGAAAAAATTAAGACCAAAACATCACATATATATCCTGCGAATTTTAAGTTGGCAGCACTCATTCAATCACACTAATTATCTAATGAATTTTTGCAAATACAAATGGTACAAATTATGAATAGATCAAGCAATGAATACATCAAACCAACACCACAATGTCAACTCACTCAACATAATTTGTCACAATAGTGAAATTCAAGGTCTTTAATCTCAAACACATCAAGATAGCATATTTTCATGTCATCGAGGAAATTCAATTCTACTATAATCTATTCTCAATTTCAGCCATAGAAATTCACATGCATGACCTATTTTAATAATCTATTTTAAAACCCCTAAATCTAACATTGAAAAATTCATTTCTTCATTTTAAACCCTTAAACCCCAAATCCGAATCTATGTTAAACACTACCTTATACATGCATGTAAGGAAAATAGGGGAAGAGAACTCAAAATTATTGAGAAGATGATGATACTCTTAACTCTTTTTTTCTTGGCTTCTAACAAGAAAAATGTACATTCTTCCTTTCTCTTCTTCTTGTTTGTCAAAGTGTTTTTTTCCTTTCCCATTCTCTTCTTCTCTCTCTCACCCTTTCTTCTTCTCCCTCAATGTTCTGTCTTTATTTTTTTCTTCTTCTTATTTTCTCTCTTAATTTAGTGATGTGTGCATTTTATTTTGGTGTGTGTATTTTGTGTTGGTGTGTCGTGTAAATGAAAAAATAATAAGTGGTCCTGACTCGGTCAATTGGTTTTCTTGCACTTTCATACTAAATAAACTCTATTTATTATTCACTCTTCTAATTCCCTTACTTATAAACCCAAAACAAACTATAATATGTATCATTTTATATTGTTTATTTATTTATTTACAAATTATAATTATATATTAATAAGTAAAACATAAAATAATTACTACCAATTATTTAATATTAAAGAGTGATGTTGTACAACACCATTTGTTAATTATTTTTAATATGAGAGCTTGCTCTAAAATTTCTAAAAGCTTTTTGAGTGCTAGAAAAGATTTTCAATTGAGTATGTTTTTTTATGTAATTGTTGATAACGAAACTTCAAGTCTTCATTGGTATATATAGCCTATCTGAGACAATAATACAGTTAATGACAATGTCTTTGCTCATCTTTAATTTTATTGCCTTCAAGTAGTGGGGAGCAAATCGTACACATAATGAAGAGTTAAAAAGTTTTAAGTGTATATAAAATTTCAATATTTTGTTTTTAGGTTCCTATAAAAAAAATTGTTTTTATTTTTGTTTCTTGCTTTTAAGTTAATTCATGTGGATCCTTCAAGTTTTTGAATAATGTTTACAATAATGTTTAGGACATTATAAACATCTCTTTTACAAAAATTTATATTTTCTTAACAACATATGAATTAAATATAAATTTTTAATATTTTAACGCTTCAAAAATTCATATTTAATTAATCTTTTGTTAAAAAAATTTAAATTTTTGTGGTAGAGATTTTTATAATGTTCTTATTATACTTGTAAAAATTCATTCAAAAATTTGGAAGATACACAAGGACATACAATTTTGACCACGTTTGTTTTTCCAATTTAAATTTTTTTCATTCTTTTTGAGTATTTGGCTAATGGAGAATAGTATGTGTTGCACATAAACCGAAGTGGATTCCTCATATTGATGTTTGATAAACAAGTACTAATCTTCAGAAATGAACTTTGATAATCAGATATATTGTTATGGTTTCTAGATCATGTGTTACACTCTAAACTCTAAAAAAATCATATTTAATAATTACTGAATATTAGAATGCGAATAAAATAAAGGTGTTTTAAGTCTTTTAACAAAGGCTTAGAACGTTACAAACATAATCACATACACAATATAATTCATACATATAATGTTTGAATAAAATTAAATATGGTTGATCTCATCAAACACGTGGAATTAACATTCAAGAATACATATATGGTGAAGATCCGTTGACTCAAAGAGTAACTATGTGATAAGTTAATCCGCTTAATAACTCAATATCAATGACAAATTTCACCAATTCAACCGTCAAATCAAAAGTTCTTATCGAGTAGATCAACTCCACAAATTTTTATAAAATTCTAAAACTATTTGATATTTCATTAAATAATTTCAAATTAACGTATAATAAACTTTTAAAAAATATAGGTAAATATCGTTTGCTATATTACATAGCTATGAATTTCTGATTTATATAAAAATTTGTGCGTTAGATCATTAATATATTATGTCAGCAATTAATTGTTGGATTAATAAAATTCATCGTTTATACTAAGTTATTAAGCGGAATAACTCATCACATAGTTACTTCTGGAGTCAACGGATTCCCACACACATACACATATATAATGTTAAAGAAAATAAGAATAATAAACAATTTTGGTGTTGCCCATCGTTTATACAAGTCAACAATCAATAGATGGTTTTCATGATAACTAGGATGATTGTGTCGCTAAGCATCACTTGCAGTTTTAGAATTGTATACGTCATCCTAACACCGTACACAAACAACAAAAAAGTGAGTATATCAATCTCACATTTAATGCACACATATATCACATTCTTCACATATATTAAGTAATACAATAGCATAACAATGTAACATCTATCATTAATAATAATTAACAATGATAATACTCAAACACAACATGTTTAACTATGCAAAGCAATATCATGCTCACTAGACATTTCAATGACATGTATCACCAAACTACAATGAAGTATTTGGTAAGAAACATGGTACTATATCACCACTCAGGTGGACGAACACATTCAAGTCCTCATTGATGCTCTTAACTCACCCGAGACACTATCAACGTCTAGTTGAAGTAATCATGTGTTGCAATGGTAGCTCGTGACACGGACTGTTATCCACATCACTTAAACATTCTCCATCTGAATACCCTTAAGATCTAGTTGCACCCAGATGTTTGACCGTGATCTATATTACTCAATACAATTGTACTCCCCCAACAATGTTCGGTCTGAGAGATTAAAACCCTCACGATTACCTTTCTCCTTTTGTGATCCCAAATCACTCCTTATACAAAGATTACAGTCATAAGCATGAATCAGGTACATCACAATCACACAGTTATACATCAAGTTCATAGAATTATGTCACATTTATATCACAACAATTGTGACACCCTCTAATTTATATAAACAACTATGATTTAATTACTAGTATTTTTATGCGTGACCTGTAGAGATAAATCCTCTTTTAAATTTAAATGGTATAACTTACATATTATATTGTCTTACACTAATTTAGATTATCTATATATGCAAATTTTTATTTTTGTTTTTAACTAACTTTTTATGTGTTAGACTTAACATTAATAGCAATCTTACGTTAATCTTGATATAAATTTTCCTTTCTTAGTTTTATGTAGTATTTAAAATACATTTAAATGGCTACTAATAGTCTAGTGATAATATATATATATATATATATATATATATATATATATATATCTATTATCATTTAGTTACTTACTACTTTTTTTTTTACTAAAAACACGATGTTTATTTATTTGTATTAATAGAATATATTGAGAAAAATTATTATTTACTTTATTTTAGTAAAAATTACTTACTAATTACTTATTGATGAAAAAAATATAATTTCATTTATAATAAAACAAAACACTATTACAAAGATGAGAAAACAAAAAGATTAAACTCCATCAAGATCTACATCCTATAATTCAATCATAAATTTTTTTCGCACATGGTCAAAGACAAAATTTTCAATAATTTTATATTGAGATTATGTCGTTGTTAATATATATCTATATTTCTACTAAGTATTTTTTAAACTTCAAACTAAAATAGACTATCGTGTCATATCTGATTTGCTTAAATTAATGATAAGTCGGGTATCTTTAACTTTGAGAAAACTGCACTAAGAAGGAAAACAAAAACAAAGTCTTACCAAGACGACAGTTACACACACCGTCAAATTCAAACGAAGAAATCATAGTTAAAAAGCAAAAGAAAATTAAATCTCTGTGAAAAATCACTTAATTAAATAAAAGGAGAAAACAAACGAATGATTACGGACCAAAATTTTTGTCCTTAACAACTGCTCTAATAGATAAAGAAAAAGTAAGAACTAATTTTTTTTTTTTTTGATAGAGGCGAAACTAGGTCTTCTCTAGAGGCGGCACTCGAGAAGGAAATTGTTCATTAATGTAAAATATAAAATATTAATATATTAAGTATACAAAATATTACGTATTAAAGGTCTATTTGACGTAAAATATATTTGTTTGAATTGACTTATTTGAGTTTATCTGTTAGCATAAGTATTTGTGTAATTGTTTGACAAAGTATGTCAGCAAATATTCATAAGTTTTTTAGGATAGTTTATAAAAATAGCTTATAACATACAAGTAGTTCAATTTTATTTTATCTTTTGTTATAAAAATACCTTTTTTTTTACGAATTATAAAAATAACTTATGCATAAACACTTATACAATAACCACTTATATTATAAATGTTTTATTAAATGGTTTATCAAAACCCAGCTTAGATGCTTGTTTATTAGATTAAATTTAATTTATACTAACAAAAGTTGGATCTATCATAAATGACTTAACTTCTACAACTTGTCAAACCAATATTCAAATCTTAACTAATAGAAATAACGATTTAGTGTTTGTCATTTTGAATAAAATTAGTTTTTAAAAAAAATGATATTTAGAGTATTATTTCTTTGATAAAATACATCTCACGATTCTTGATATTTTACAAAAGTAACAGTTTGGTCCTTTAAGTTTTTTTTCTTAACAATTAGGTTCTTTAAGTTACAAAACATTGAGAGCGTTACCCTTTTTAACATTTTCAGTTACAAAAATGCACATGTGACTCTGACATATCTGACTTGGCAAAATTAGATAGTATTTTAATGAAAAAAAATTAATTTTTCAAATTAATTTTTTATCAAAAAAATATTATTGAAGAACCCTAATATTTTCATCTTCCAATACTTCATCATAAACGTAGAAATTTCAACAATAATTCAAAACAAAACCAAAATCTAAAAGTTCAAACCCAAAAATCAAGAAACGAAATCGAAAAGTTCAAAAACCTCCAAAATTTGATAACATGACAAATTTAAAGAGAGAATATGACACATACTTTAATCTAGCTGAATGATACAAACAATTACCTATTTAGTTACCCAATTTTTGACTTTAGATTCTAAACTATTTTCAATTTATGATTTTTTTTCAAAAACCCATTTTTTATTAGAAGAAATTGTGTAAAGGTTTAAACTTTTTCTTTGAGTGTGGATAATAATAAAAGAAAACGAAGTTGGATTTGAGAAGCTTGAGAAAATACTAAACTTTTTCTTTGAGTGTGGATAATAATCGAAGAAAACAAAGTGGGATTTAACTAAAATGAGTGGTTTTTGGATAAAAAGTTTGGATTTGTTAGTTTTGTTTTGTATTGTTGGGTTTTGTTGATTTTGAACTTTTGGATTTTGTTTTAAATTTTTATTGAAATTTTTGGATTTAGAGTGAAGTATTGGAAGATGAGGATGAAAATGGTGAAGGAAAGATGATTAAGATATTAAAAAAAATTACGGGTTGTTGTTCAATAGTAATTTCTTTATGAAAATATTATTTAATTTTGTCAAGTCATATATGTAATGGATACATGTATATTTTTGTAACACAAAGTGTTAAAAAGAGTCGCATTTTGTAATTTAAATAACCTCATTGTTATAGAAAAGATATAAAGGATTTACTTTCGTGAAATATACAAAATGGCAAGATGAATTTTGCCTTTTTTCTGTTACAACTTTTTTTAGATAATAAAATTATAAAAAATAATTAAAATAAAAAGTTATTTTGAGAAGCTATTCATAAAAATTATTTTTGATTGAGTGACATTTAAAAAAAATATTTTTTTATATAAAATTCTTTAATAATAAATATCTATTTTTTAATAGATAGAAAATAAATCTAAAATAATTTTATTATTTTTAAATAAATTTTCTTAAAAATAAATTTTAAAATATTAAATGAAAATAATTTTTAAAAAAATCTAAAATGAATGGACAATAAATTTATTTATTTATATATAGAAAGACACATAGAAAATTAAATCTAGAGGAGTGATGACAGGTGGGAAGATTCCTTTCATGTTGCTAATGCTAGCTCATTACTCTCCTAAATTAGCCCAACCGTTGAACCCACCCATCCCCGCGTTTACTCTCTCTCCTCTCTCTCTCTCTCTCTCTCTCTCTCTGCAATCCAACTCCCCCATTCCATTCCATTCACCCCCTTCTCCCCCATTTCTCAGAACCGGGAGAGAAAGAGAAAGAGAGAGAAACACAAACACATTCATTTTTATTTAACAAACACATTCATTTTTATTTCTCTCTCTACCCCTCTTCTGGGGTCACATCAATACGACCCCCATTTTCTGCGTTTTCATTTTTCAAACACCAAAAACCCTAATTTCCTTCATTCTCACCTCAACAACCACAAATCAACGATTTTGAACCACACCCATTTCAATTCAAACGGATCCTTTCATTATTATTGAAAAATCCCCTTTGGATTTTCAACCAAGGGGTAGATGTGGAGAAAACCCCCTTTTCTAACTTCAAACCCTAATAATCCATACACGAATCGAATCTCTTCGATTATTGTTCCATGGATTCAACATTTTCACCTTTCGGATTTTTGATTTTCGGTATTTTTCTTAGCTTCTACGCTTTTCTTGTTCAATCTCAGATACAAGATGGAAAAGGTTTTCAATCACCACCATTACCACCACCACCACCACCACCTGCATTTCTAATGTCACCTCCACCACCTCCGCCGCCACCGCCGCCTCCTCCTCCGCCGCCAATATCATCACCACCACCGCCTCCTCAGACTTCCGATTCCCCTCCCTCGCCTCCCTCGCCGCCGCAAAGTCCTCCCCCAAATCATGTAAAAAACCATAAACCCAACACGCCGCCGCACCCTCGCCGCCGACACCATGTTCATTTACCGCCTCCCCCGCCGCCACACCGGATGAATGCTGGTAAAAAGGTGGGACTTTTGTTTTTGGGCATTGCGGCAATTATGCAGGTTGGTATTGTTGGGTTCTTGGTTATCAAAAGAAGACAACTTTTGAAGACCAATGACAGATATGAGAATTGTTCTTGAAAAAAATTTCTCACTTTTTTCTTTCTTATTAATTCTAATTCTTTTTTTTTAAAGAGAAATTAATGGGTTGAAATTCTTTGTTGGAGGAGAAAATGGGGGTTAGTAGGGGGAATGTATGAATTTGTGAAGTTATCATTGGAACCACAAACGTTGTTTACTCTTTTGTATATTGGTTATTGTTAGTTTACGTTTCCCTTTCATGTTTTATGTTACCCCTTTTTTCCCCTTAGTTACATTATTACTACATTGGGCTATTATTGGGTTATAATGAAAAACAAAAGAAGCCCTTTTGTTGTACTTTGTTTTTTTGTTGTTGTTCTGCTCTAACATGTTTGATGTACAATGATGATGTTAGGAATATTTGATGGATTAACAATTTGTAATCATACTCATAGTACTTTTTTGTTTATATTCCCCCAATTGATGTCAAGAGCCTTTGTGTATACATTTTTCTAGTGATTATTATTATTATGGGGTTGCTTCATATGGAATCTGTTTTCTAGATGTTTAGCACACTCAAACTACAGCATATTTTGTTAAACTTTTTGAGTAATTATATAGATACTAGATAGAGATGATGTTCTGCTTTGTCAAACATTTAAAAAGTCTATTGTCATCTAGTAATTACATCTCAATTGATAGCTGTAAGAATATCGATATGTAAGGGGTCTATGTTCGAACTCTTGCGATTCTCCACTTCCTTACAGTTAAGATGTGTGAGTGTAGTCAATATTTTTTTTGAAAAAGAAAATAAAGTGAATTGTCTTGATTGAGCTGCAAAGGAGATTGAATTCAACCTTAATTGGGTGGAAAGTGGAAACCTTCTGTATGGAGTATTTTGCTTGTCTCAAGGGGAACTCACGATTTTATTTTTGAGCTGTGCCTAACTAAAGATAGGATTGTCTTTCTACAATTCATTCTTGTATTCTTAAAATCTTTTAAATTTAGAAAGTAAGAAGAATAATCAAGACAAGTTTTTTCATTCCTAAACACAATTAATCACTCTATAGAATAGTTTTGTCTTTGAATAAGATGCTTCATAGTTAATAGTTTTGGTGTTTTAATGAAATACTATTATAATGCTAACAAAAAATGCCAAATCAATTTTTGTCATCCATAGGTTAGAATATCTAGGTACTTAAATTGAGTAGGTTCATTGCTGTTGAAAATATAGATAGGGTGGTGGTAGAGTTTGATGTCAATTTTATTCCTTTTATTGCTCAACCTGCCATATTTATGGATAAATTTAGAACAAAGTTGAAAGGACTTGAACAATAATTGGTGTAGATTTATTATGGCAGTAGTTGGGATCGAGTTATTATACTTATACTTGTATATACACAAATATAATAAACATTTTTGTCCTGAAAGTACAATTCGATTAGTAGCTACAAATACATCGATATACAATGTCGTGTCCCAATGCCGAATTCAACGTTATTGTGAACGTGCGGCCTCAATGTCGCGTCCCAATGCTGAATTCAACGTTATTGTGAACGTGCGGCCTCAACGTGAAACTAGACTCATCCAAACACATGCTACATAGGCCTAAAAGTGGTTTCCTTTATCATGTTTTGATATTGTGAAACTAGCATTGCAATAAGTTTCTTGCTTAGTTTGTTCTGGCCAGTCATGTGGAATGCTGCGGGAGAATTTTTCTTGTGCAAAACAGATTTTTATTTTTTGGAAATAAAGGGATAAAGTCCCAAAAGAAGAAAAGTTGATTCGGTATTAGGCCACATTTTGCAAATACAACTAGCAACACGATTCGCTTCACAAAACACATGAGAAATCTTGAAAGTCTTGTGAGGTTCCATAATCCTATGAATATCACATACAAGAACAAAAGAAGGATGAAAGGAAGGACAACCATTTGAAACACAAGTAATGGTACAAGATCCCATATTTTGCGAAAATCTAGAAGGAATCAATACCATTATTCAGATAGTGAAAATTTGATTACTAGTCCTTTGGGGAGAAATGATACAAACTGTTTTCAAATTATAATGGTGTAAACAACTCTATCTTATAGTAAAATAAATTCTAATGATAAAATATAGAGTTTAATGAACATACACTTATAATGTAAAACAAATTTATATTGATATAAAATAAAAACTTTTAACTTTCATGTTAGACCATTAATTTTAAAATTTTCAAAATACACATACCAGACAAGGTGATGTAACAAAATAGTAGATTTTCATTAGAGGTAAGTGTAAAATTAATTTATGCTGAAAATGCATCTCCTTTAAATTCTAAAATATATAGCACAAACTTTTTCTTTTAGTTATTATAACGTGATCATTCAATAATTTTACTTTACTTATACATTGAGTTAATCAATCTCATCTAACTTTTTATTTTTACACAAGAAAAGTTATACCTTATTAACAATAAAATTTGAAATACAATTGATACCTTCATCACACTTTTGAAAGCTAGCCGTATATGTATCCACCCAAATCGATATATATGTGTCCTTCATAGAAAACTCTACCAAAGACTTTGAAAAATGAATGATTCTTACAATTTAAAGTAATAGTTCAACATTTAGCTTGTTTTTCCTTATTATTTTTCATGCTATCTACGATAAATATTGAGTCTAACTAAAAACTCTTCTTATTTGAAATAAGCTCAGCTGTTAATTGAAGCAAATAGAATGCTTAGGACTTTTTCTTCAAGTACCAAGAGTCTGAGAAGAAACAAACTTGCAAGAAGTGTTCTCCTTCGTTATAGAAATTGAAACTAATATAAATTTTTTGGGGGTTTGGAGAGTTAAAACATCTCGAACAAACAAATCTAGTTAGTTACACTTGATAATTAGTCCTGTAGTTATTTTCATTGGCTAAATGAATATAATTGTAACACTTGATGTGATTAAAGTTTTCATGAAACATTTATGTCAAAGTCAAAAAATAGATATCTTGTTCATGAAACATTTATGTCAAAGTCAAAAAATAGATATGTAAAAAGTTAATATTCACCAACTGGGGCACACTTTGTATCTTAGACCTTTTTTAGGCAATAATACCAACAAAAAAAATGTAATTCATGTCCAGCTTATCTCTAGACATCCTACCACTTGACTGGAGAATAGATCCAATGGATATTTGTTTCTATAAGATTTATTTATTTATACATATTACTTTTAGGGTTAAATAAATTTTTTATTTATAAATATATCATATTTCATTTTTAATTTTTTTTAAAAGTTTCTTTAAACAATGATCCCTCAAATGTTTTCTATTAAAAAATATGGTCCCTGCTTTAAGTCAACTCATGTGTATCTTTTAAGTTTTTTAAATGTTTTTTAGCCGACATGTTTAGAACATTACTAAAATATGAATTCAATGTGAATTGTTGAGTTTTAAAAGCTTGAAAAAATCATATTTAATTCATCCCTTGTTAATAAAATATAAATTTTTGTGTAAGAGATTCTTATAATATTTTTAAATATGCATGCAAAAAACCATTCAAAAATTTAAAAAATACACGTGAGTTAACTTAAAAGCAAGTATCAAAATCTTTAATAGCAAATATTTGTGGAATATTTTTAAAGAAAAAGTTTAGAAGGACAAAAAAATAAAATATAATATATTCACATAAATAAAAAATTTATTTAATCGTTAGTTTTATACATGGGACACCAATGTCCTAAAAAAAATACGGTCCAATTTTGTAGGGCTTAAAGACAGGTAACTAAGCTCAATTATAAAGGGTCTAATGAACAAGCTTATCCTAATTAATGATGGCATATGAAGAAGTAAAATATTGCTCCTTGACCCAAAAATAAGAATTACAATGACACAATCTAAACTAGCAAAGAATGATGCGAAAAAAAAAAAGGAAAGCAATGTATGTAAGGGAAGATATTTTGAACATTAAATAAGTCATAAATAATGTTAGCTATACCTTTTAAAGGCACTTAGTTGCAAAGAGAAAAAGAAACCATAAAATAACACACAAACAAGAAAAACTTTTTCTTATATTCTATGATAAGGTTGTTCCAACGAATATTTTAATATTTTTTCTTACAAATGCAAATTAATTATCATCGTTAATTTTTGTCACAGAGACATAGAAACATCAAGTTTATATCAGTATAACCTAGTTTATGAATGGAAGGGATCCTTATCAGGGACAATTCTATATTAGGTTTAGTGGCGGTTAGAGCCCCACTTTGTTTTTCATATTTATTTTGAAATACCATATATATATATATATATATATATATATATATATATCATAAATAGTTTGTTTGATTGATTAATATTGCTCACACATCTAAAATTAAAATACAGAAAATTATAAATTTATATTATTTTTAGTTTAATTATTCTCTCAAGTGAGTGATTGACAATTTTTAAGAGTAGAATTATCATCATATATAAAAATTTGGTATTTCTTTGTATAATTTGTTTGAATCTAAGATATTTCTTTTATATATTTGATAAAGAGATTTAGAATTTATTATCTATTATTATAAACAATTGCAAGTTTAACAAAAACCTCGTTTAACAAAAACCTCGTGATAAATGTACAAATTCTCAAGGATTCTAAGTTCACCTTGACAACATGACACACTCTCAATGTTTTGTAACAACAATTTGCTATATTAATAAAAAATAACATATTGATTAACAATCCAGTCTTCGCCTCCTAAAAAATTAATGTTTTGTAATAACATGTTGATTAACAATCTACCTTATCCTTTAGAGGATTGATTATTAAATACTACATGAAATGTCTCCGTAAAATCTATAATAGTACGCCATAAATTTATTTATCATTTTATCTAAATAAAAAAATACTATGATAAAATATAACATTTAAAAAAATAGTATTTAATTCAAACGAAGCTTTCTTCGCAACAATTTTTTTTTGATAAAGTTTCTTCACAACCGTATTTTAATTTATCCAACATTTTATTACATAAAATTTAATTTATCATAAAAATCAATATACTTGACAATTTTTTTTAAAAAAAAATGTATCTTGCCCGAATGACATAGATAATCTAGGAAAAAATACTATACACACCTTATTTTGATAAAAAAAAATTATCTAGAAGAGAGGAAGAAGATGGTAGGCGGCGGCACGGTTGCAGGAAGTCTGGAACAGAAGAAAAATGTGGGTGGCAGCGTGGCTGCAGAAAGTTTGGAACAGAAGAAGAAGGTGTGTGACGGCGCGACTGTTGGAACAGAAGAGGAAGGTAGGCGGCGGCGCGACTTTAGGAAGTCTAGAACATAAGAAGAAAGTGACGCATATGTGGAAGAGAAGAAGAAGGTGGATGGCGGCTGCTGAAAATCTGAAGTAGAAGAAGAAGAATGAAACCCTATTGGGCTGTTGGACTATTGGTCTGCCAAACAATTTTTTTTATACAAAAAACATAACTAATCACTAGATCGACGGGTTCAAATTGTTGAACCCATAACCTGAAGCAAATATAAGTGGGTTTCAATGGGTTGTGTCGGGTCGGACCCCAAAGTGACCGAGTACGGGTAAAAATTGGATTGGGTGATCGGGTTGGCGGGTCGACCCGCACCCATGTACACCCCTAAACGTGTCTTTGTCTTGAAGCTCTGGCTCTCATCACATATACGCTTCCCCTTATGAGTTATATGTGTTGCGTTACTTCTCTGTCACTGGTCATTTACCTAATGCTCAAATAATTATTCAGGAAATTTGGTATCCCCCTTCTTGCTACATGATAAAGTTCAATACAAATGGAGCTGCTAAAGGTATCTCTTGACCTTCAACTTGTAGTGGTCTTTTCAAAGATCGGAGTGTCGTTTCTCTTGGGTGTTTAGCAATGCCTCTAGGTACTACAATGCTCTATTTGCAAAGCTTATGAGCGCTATTTAGTGATTGAGATAGCTTTTGAAAAATTGTGACATAACATTTGGTTAGAATGCGATTCAAGTTTACTTTTTGTTGTTTTCCATAACTCTCAGCTTGTTCTTTGGAGACTTCAAAATAGGTGGCAAATTGTATTTATCTTACCTCTCAAATGAGGCTTCATTGTTCGTATATTTTTAAGGAGGGTAATTCTTGCGCTGACTTATTGGCCATTTATGGCATTTTCATTGAAGGTTTTGTTTGGTGGAATGTTATCCCTCACTCTTATCTCGAAGGAGTTTTTTAGGAATAAGATTCATCTTTCTAGTTATAGATTCTCTTGATGTGCTTAGGTTTGGTTGTTGTTCCCTTAACCCCACTTTGTATTTTTTCCCCTTTTTTGGTTGATAATATCTAGTGCTAAGATTGCTAGAGTTGGTAGTGCCGATCTAGTTGGGTAGGCTGACACAAGTAATACCCTCTACACCTTTTCTTTGGCTAAAACAAAAAGAATCCTTAAAAAATTGATTTTATATGATAAAAATTATTTTATTTTAATTGATAATACATATTTTATTTGTTAATTTTTATTTCAACTATATATCTCATATAGAATGTGCTATAAATCATATTTGAATATCATAAGAGTTTATTTGATCTGAACCATACATGATATAATCGTAGTTTACCACGTTTAAAATTATTGAGATATTTTATGATATAATATAATAAAATGATATTTATATACTTGTGTGATTTGATTTGGTATATATTCCAAAAACTACGGTAATGGTGTAAGTATATACAAACTAAATTCATATTTTATTTATATATTAATAGTGTACCAACTTGTTACATTATTAAAATTGTACATAGTAATAATAAAAATAATTAATTAATGTATAGTTATGTTTAAAAAAAAATATTTTATATACATTTTATACTTTAATGCCGATCTCATTACTCAAAATTTATAGGTTCATTGTCTCTGATGCTTACGATATGAGACTCATGCAGTCTCTCAACCCTAGACCAATGTGTTAAAAAAGTGGTGATCGTTTATCCATATCTCAATATTTACTTACAATATATAAAAATACTATCGGACTTCTACTTCAGATAACATATTTTTTCCTAATTTCCATTATTGGAACTTTCGATAATTCCAGGGGCTGGATGAGCACCCTTCAAAAAAGTGTCACAGGCCCAAAATGGTTGCTTGGATATCCACAAATGGCCCATCATAATTTTGGAATCATTGTATGTGGAATTAGGTATCATATATGTGGAATTAGGTATCAATCACTAGATTACATTGTTCTTTGATATCATAATCTTTTTGGTGCAATTTGCATCCAAAGGAATAGCTATCTCCCTATCCTTCTAATATAGTAAAAAGTAGAAAAGAGTACCACCAAATAGATAGTTAGCATAAAGGAGATTTATGTATGCATTTGATGCCATTTTGGAGAAAGAAAAACACGTTTTAGATGTGTATTTTTAGTTGAAAGAGGATTCATCCATTTTGATATTGTGGAGTGGAATCATTCGCTAGTCATGATTTTTTAGACAAATTGTAAGGTGGATTACTGCATTTTCCGTGCACTATTATTTGAGAATTGTTAAAAAACTTTAATGACAACAAAAGTTATCTTATGAAAGTAGAAATTTATGATGTTTCTCATTCATAGAGCCTACAAAATAAATTAATGTCTACTCAATAGAATTCGTTGAACTCAAATGAAATTAAATAATAGTCTCAACCGTAAAGACAAAAAAGATCATAAACTTCTATTTTTGAACACTAAATCACGATAAATCATATTTTGCGTTGATCCACCAAATTAATCAAAGTTTTTATTGGAAGTGTAATTGGATTAGAAATTCAACTGCAAAAGGTCCTTTATGTGAATTGAGCTATCTAAGATAATATCATCATTAGTTACTTAGTTGTTAGTGAGGAAGCTATGGAAGTTTTTGTCTCACGTGGCATGCAATAATTTGAATAATGTATTCTTTTAATTTATAATTTTTTTTAAAAATGAACTACAGTCCAACAAAAAAAACAA
Organism: Cicer yamashitae; assembly: GCA_037974755.1. NCBI lineage: Eukaryota > Viridiplantae > Streptophyta > Magnoliopsida > Fabales > Fabaceae > Cicer > Cicer yamashitae. The sequence continues at coordinate 51,763,136 of JBBPBQ010000002.1, read as the reverse complement.
CATTGAATGATTGAAATGTATCCGAAAGTCCCAACCACCAAATGATATAAGACTTAATTCAGATATAAAAGGTGGGGCAGGAGAGAATTGTAATTTAAAAAATAAATATCTCCCCACCAGGGGAGGAACTAATTTAATAGTAATATAGTACTATAGTACAATTTGCACATGTTACCCTTCTGCTATTATGTCCCTTTTTCATTTGTTAGAAACAACTTTGAAAAACACAGATTGTATTATTAATTATTGAGCAAGATTTTATACAAGATATAAAACCATTAGGTTGTGAATAAATGAAACAATAAAGATGTTGATCCAAAGATTAAAAACTTGCAGCTACTCTAGTCTATTAATTAGATGTATTATGTTATAGTCTTATAAAGAATTTTGTTGTGTGGGAAGTAAAGTACCTTTCTAATAAACCTACAACAGCATACGGTACACCATATATCAATAATGTTTAAAATTCATCTCAAATTTTAACACTTGTAAGTGTTTTTCAGAAATATAAGATAATCGAAGCCAATCAAATTATCATTATAATTGTAAAAATAAAAGAGTAATTGATTTATATTTCCGAATAATATCATCAACCATCATAAAAATTTCAATAGACATTAGACCATTCACCAAAGTACAATCTGGCATCCTATAATAATATTATTAAAACTATGCAAAATATTCATTGCACATGTTCTCTGTGAGTTGGGTCCATGCAACACAACACAACACAGGTATCAGAACAAGCACAAGCATCAGAGAGAGAGATAATTTGAATTGTCCTTTGATTGCTATTGCTACTACCACCCATTAAAAAGTAGACTGCAGAACAACTTAATATATGCTTTCCAGTCAAACAACTTAAGTGTGAAAATCTGAGACATGTTTTTTTTTTTTTAACTTTTCTTCAAGAGGAAGAAACAAGCATATAATAAAACAATATAATATAATTTCAAAGAAAAAGAAAAGATAAAGACATCAAATCCTAATGTGGTCCCCTACATAACACAATAAAATCACACCTTTTTTTAAAGAAAATTCACCCCAGCCACACAAAACATTGATCTTTAACACAATAACTCTCTCCTGGCAGTATTCATCAGCTCATAATCAAAATAACTTCACTCATCTGCCAAGGATAGACAGAGTATAATAATATTAAATAACATGAAATAATGTTAATTATGGTCTTAAATTGCAATTTTTAATAACAATTTGGAGTTGCAATATTGTAGATTTTAAAATCAGTCGCAATTTAAATCGTCGCAGCCACATTTGCCTGCATTTTCTTATTATGTAAAAGTTTGTAGCATTTCTGCAATTGTGACTGCAATTTAAAATCATAATGTAATAAAAAATATACTAAATTAAAAACAAAGGAATCATAAATATTAACCTGATGGGATTCTAGAGTTGGAAGCAAGATCAAGCCAAGAATCTGTGTTCTTTGGTGTCCACTCACCAAAGAAATGATGAAGTGGTTTCTGAGTTGTTTCACTTTCTTTGTCCTTGTTGCTTGGTCTTGTTGATTTGAAATCAGTACCTAAAACAAAACAGTGTTGTTGTTGTTGTTGTTCTTGCTGTCTTTGGTTATTATCATTGATGTTCTGAAACTGTGAGGTTGAATAAGACTTAAAGGAATTCACTGATAGTTGTTGATATGAATCATGATAGCTTCTAGATGACCCTGAAGTTTCTGGAAAGAAAACTCTCTCATCCACACCCTCTCTTATTCCTTGAACATGCCTCCTTTAACAAGAATCAAGTAAGACACTTACACAACAATCAACACAAACAAAAAAATATATAAAAAAGTAGTATTTTTTTATACATATACTTTGTCTGGCCTTAAATATAAATAAATTTAGATGAAATATATGTATTTTTTCAAAAAATTTAACATCGTATTAATGATTTTAATTTGCAGTCTGCAATTGCTACCAGAAAATTACAGATTTTAAAGTCTCTGCATCAGAACCTCTATTTCGATCCATCAACCACATTTTTTTGTACTTTAAAGTGTAACCGCTATTGCAATTTAAAACCATGATCAGAAGAGAAGAGAGTAAATTTAGTTCTACATACCTATAGTCCTTTTCATCATGAGAATAAGATCCAGAGTCCAGAAACAGGTGATGAGTAGTGGAATCTTGTTGAGTTTGAAAATCAGAATCAAGAGGTCTAGAAGAGGTTGATTGAGAGTAAAAGTAGGGGTTTTGGTAAGATTGTGAAAAGGGTTGTGACTCAATACCAATATTTGAAGATGAAGACAATGGAGAAAAAGGAAAAGAACAAGAAGGTGAAGTTAAAGCACTACTATTGTTGTTGTTCAAGGAAAGGTTTCTGTTATTATAAGATGGTAGTAGTGTGTTTGTTTGATTTTGATTTGGATTTTGAGAGGTTATTGTTGTTGTTGTTGTTGTTGAAGAAGAAGAAACAGGTTCCACAGGCTTTCTTGAACGATTTCTACCTCTGTGCATGTGTCTTTCACAGTACTTAGAATCTGGATATGCTTCCTTTGAACATCTCCATTTCTTTCCATCTGTTCTTCTGCACCTTCCTGGCTCTGGGTCTACTTTTCTGCCAAACCCCATTTCAAAACATCCCCACCCAACTGCACTCACAACAAAAAGTTCACATTTTTATTATAATAATGACATAAAGTTTGCTTTTTTAATAGAAAAAATAACATGGTATGAAAAAAAAAGAAGAAAACTTACTTGGGTGATGAGGGAAAATTCTTGAAGAAATTGAAGTGTCTAGGCTTCTTTTAATGGAGAAAATGAGATCTGATGGAATAGGTGTTCCAGTAACCATGTATTTGAAAACAAGTGCTTGTTGCTCAAGTTCTTGCCATTGATTTGGTGTGAAAGGGGACCTGTTTCTTGAACTTGCACTCATCATTTTGTTAAAAAGACTGGTTTTTTATGATGTTGTGTTGTGTTTTTGTGTTTTCAATGGTTGTAGATTCTTGTTCTTCTAGTACTGTGCATGGATGGATAATAATAAAAATAAATAATAATAAATAATAAATAATAAATAATAATAATAATAATAATATTGATGGGTGTGAGAGTTCTGATGATGGTTTTCTGAGTAATTTCTGCCACCTCTTCACTAATTTTTGCTATGTGGTGGATGGGTGAGTGAGTGAGTCTGATCTTATAATGACTGCACCTCTGTTGCTTCTGTTTTTTTCTCTGCAGCTGCCTTTGTTGCTGTTCTTGTCTCTGACATCTTTACAGAAATCCATAAACAAATGTATAAAATAAAATAAAATAAAAGAAAAGAAGAAGAGGAAAATTAAATTCAAATGCATGTTAGAATAGTCCATGCACCTTTGGTTTTGCTGTATCCACATCACTCTTAGAAAACAGTGCCATCAGATTATGTCAAGTGTAAGCTGCTTAGCTATACTAGTGGCTATTATTTATATATTACGTATGAAATACTAACCCAGACATGAATATCGAATATATTGATATGACACGTATGGTATTTTAAATTGATACATATTAAATATTGAATATATTTTTTATTTTAAGATTTATTTTTATAGTTTTAAATTATAGACTATATTATGGTATGTGGTTTCTATATTATGGTTATAATATTGTGTGCAACTCCATTAGATTGTAATTATTACAATCACAATAAAAATTGCATTGCAATGTCACATCAATTACATTAAGTCGCAATGGATTATAGTACTCACAAAAATAATTTTTATTTTATTTTAATAAAAATAAATTATTAATTTATTCTGTACATTTTTAAAAAATATAATAGAGGTTATAATAATGAAAATGTTCCATATCATGGTAAGGATAATTGAAATGAAAAGAAATTGTTATATTTTCTATGTATTATTAAGGATTTAGTTGAAAAAATAGTGATAATTTATTTGATTTTAAATATGTGAAATTGAATTTTATTAAAATTTTAATAAATAAAAATGTGTACTAAAAATATTATGTTAGAGACTGTGTTGTAATTATTTATCTACCTAAAATTCATTTGAAATAATGCAAATCCATAAAATCTATCAAATTCAATAGATAAAAGTCTTTTAAAATTCAAATTACAAACTTTATAATTTTTTATAATATTAAAAGTTATTAAAATCTTGAAAGTATTTTAAAATCCACAAAAAAATTTATGCAAAAATTACCTTTTAAAATCATAATCTAATAGACCCTCTTAGATGATATATCTTAAAGGATTAATAATATTTTTAAGTGATAAAAATTTGGTAAAAGATTTTAGAAAGAAAATAAAAGATATATGAATTATAAGATAAATAGTAAATTATAGTACTTAATATCAATAAAAACTAAATTTATATTATATATAATAGTTAGTGCTAATAATACATTCTTTAACACATATATTTTGACATATTATTTTCTATTAATTAAAACTTACGTAGATATTATAAAATTAATGAATTTTATTTAATTTAATAAAACTCATATAAATTTTCATTAATAAAAAATAATATATTATAAAAACGTGTTAAAAATGTGGTATTTTGATAGTCTAAACAAATACAATATTGACAGTAATAGTAGTAATGTTTACAATCACATTCAAAATGGTTGTACAACCACATTCGTATTACAATTTAGAACTATAATAGAATATTTTTTATATTATATAATATATGATGGTATCAATCTCTTTTGCAATCTTAGGGAATGGTAACTTTTAAATATAAGAAAGTATAGTACGTGTCAATTATAATCTTTTTTGGCTTAAGCATGCGTGGCATTATCTTATTGATAGATACGGAGGTCATGGCTAAAGCTGAATCCTTCTTTTATTTTTTAGGTACGGAAGGATATTTTATCTTTTGTTATATTTTCTCACCCTTAAGCATCTCACTTTCATCGGTAGAAATTGGGTTACAGTCAATTTTGGACTCTTATGTTTCATTGGGTACTGATAATCCTTTGCATGTTTGGCTGTTAATGATTTCTTCAACCACAAGATGAACACATCATTTTTTTGGTGGGGGCCACAGGAATAACTAGTAAGTGTGTATTTCAGTTTTCCTTTCAAAAATTAAAGGTTTAGTTTGGTTACTACAAATAGGCTTTGGCCAAATAATTCTTGGAGGCTTTTCTAATATAAGATTAATTAATCATGATATTTGGTAAAATTATTGTTTGAGATTTTTTTTTAGAAAAAATTATATATTTTATTATAATTAACTTATACAATTATAAAGTCTCGTATTTGAATTTAAGATAAAACGTTCAACTTAACAATATCGATATTTGTCTATAGAACTACTACTTAAGTACTTGTTTGAGGTTATGTTTAGACTATATACAATTGGTAATTAAAGAAGTGTAACATACGTGGTTTATGGTAGATAGAGTAATATTCGAAAATGGTTTAAAATTTCAACGATAATTAAAATCATCATCTTTAAATAGAAAGAGTGATATAATGGTATTGATTCAATAAAAACAAGTTTAAAATTAGTTTGAAGTACTATTATACATCTTTCTTATTTTTTGTCAAATAAACACCAATTAAATTTTCGTTTCAATCGTGAGTACGAGTAATATCATGAATTTCTATCTATTGAAAATATCACGAGATGTTAGAATTTCAAACAATTTTCTAACTATTGATACAACATAGGCCATATGAAACATTGATTCTTCATACTATATGTTGTCAAAGATTAAATATCATTTTATAAATGTATTTTCATAATTATATTTTATAGCTCCTAATTTTTTAGATTGACTACAAATATAAGTTTGATAATATTAAGTTGGTTATATTGGAACACCAATTTATATTTATATTTATATTTATAAAAATCAAGTATCTCTTATGTACTAAGATAAATATTAATATCTCAAATGAGATAAAATTACGTGGGCAACAAGTACCTTGAAGCAATACTTTGAAGCTTTTCTCTCCTGAGTTTTAACCCTCCTACATTTCAAGGACTTAGACTAAAGTTATAAGTGATGTACCCAATCCCAATTATAAACAAAAAAGAATCCATATTTTTCACTTACATTATAAACAAATTTTAACAATTTTCATTAATGTTCAGTAAAAAAGAAACTGCCATCATTAATGTTACCATTTACATAATGTATTTATCTCTCTTTTGCTTGGTTGGATTCCCTTCCTAACTTAATTTTTGAATAAATTTTTAGAAAAATATTTGATTTACTGTCTTATAGATTTTGTTACCTTCATATGAGTCAGGTTTTCTGTCCTTCGTGCTATTGTTTTCTTTATTATTATTAATGATATTTTTGTGTGCTGTAAATAATTATTAGTGATTATGATAACAGCTTAGTTGGATCACTTTTACTATAGTGATGTTTTTGGATACCATATTCTAATAATTTTGTTTAAAAAATTTAAATTTTATTTTTCTATACTCATGATCGTAATATAAATATCATAAAGACTACACTATTCTTTTATGAAATTAAGAAGATTAATTTTATTTAGTTTCACTCTAATTGTGGAATCTCTACAAGGGTCGCTTGCGAGTTTCAAAACATTTTCTGTAGTCTTAAACTAGTTCGACTTATGGTTGTCTCGTTTCTTTAAGTGGATTCTTATGTGATAGTAAATTTAATGGATCGTGTTAATTAAGAATTTAAAATGTAAGATTTTCTAAATTTAAGACACTTGTTAATTAAGAATTTTAAAATAACAATCTAGCATTGGAAAAAAAATAAAATTTGATATTTCAAAAATTGAATACACAAATTTCAATATACCTTTCAATGTAAGATTTCTATATTTAGAAGCTTAACAAGTATCCTAAAGACACTCCTTAGCATTTCCCAAATTTAATTCATAGTAGATTTACAATCATCTCCACTCTTAAGCCTTTCTTGGCTGAGACCCTCGACTTGCTCCATGCTTTGAATTTACATGTTTTTATTGCTCATGTTTTCCTTAGAGTTGTCAAATAAGTAGGTCTGACCTAATCCGCTTTTGCTCTACATGCCTGTTACATAATTGAGACATCTCAAAAGTTCCCAGATTGAAATTGGCTTGCAAATTTTTAAGATTGATCCAACCACTATGAGCTATGTGGACTAATGGATCAACCTAATCCATTTCATTTTTTTAGTTTACTTATTCTTTTCGTTATTATGACACTTTGATACATCAATTTCTTAAGCTCATCTATTTGGTGAAATATGATTGAATGCATGTGTAGATTCTTTTACAATGAATATCAATTAAATTGAAATTTTATTTATTTACTTAAACAAAATTAATAATTTAATATATGTAAACTATAAAATTTTAAAACTTTAGCAAAACAACGTCTATCATTTTTTAAGTTAACATTTTTAAATATATTTTTTTGAATAATTGTTAAAGTTTTTACTTTTTTAGTTTTAAAAAAGCACAAGGAGAATTTGGAATTAGGTCAACTTAATGTTTTATAGATCAGTTTAGTCCAGCACAACACCGACCAATCTAATTTTTAATCCGAGCTAATTGGACTGGACCAAAAATATGTAATGTTTTTGGGTTAACATTTTTACGACTTAGTTCATACCAACACTATGGATTAATAGGCCGAACTATTAAGCTCGATCTATTTTAAAAGTTCTAATTATCATGAGTCAAATAATTGTGTCGATATTCCAGCTACAAGAAGATGCATTTCAATTTTTTGATTTAACTATTTTAAATTTTCGATTATCTTTCTTTTCGATTAATTTGAACTTTAATTTGATGTAATGAAGTATAACGTTGATTTCTTTTATCCTTAACATTTTTTAATTTTTTTTTAATATTTATTTCTAAAAGTTATTACATTTATATAACTTTTTTAACAAGATGTGATTAAGTATTTTTTTCTTATAACTTGTTATGTTTAAACACTTTTGGGTTTAAGTTTTAACATCAATCTTAATGTTAAAATCATAATTTGAGAGGAAAAAATATTAACTTTTTATTCAATTAAATTATAAATTATGATTGCAGACTATTCCATTATATAAATACTAGGAATCCATCATGATTGAGTTAATGTTGATTTTAGCATTTCAAGCTTCACAAACTCCAAATTTGTGGTAACTAATCTTGAAAGTACAAGACACACGACAAATTTTCAATCTCAACAAATATCAATATTTATTTTTGATTCCTCACACTCACACAGTGTTCAGAGTTATAAACATTATTTATTTATCATATCATCATGTAACTTTTGAAGTTCACTGAAGCTGGTTGGCACAGTGGAAGTAAAAGATTATCAGGTATAGAGAAAAAAAAATGTTGAATGCTTGTTGTTGTTGTTGTTTTTTTGCAATTGAATGCACTTGTCTTTTTGGACAGAAAGTGTCAGGAAAGTGCACTCTGAGGGTTAAAACTGTTCACACACTCTGTTTCCTCTGTCTCAAAACACATGCTCTCTCTCTTCCTTTTTATTTTATTTTATTAATTTCACCTAACTGACCCTTTTTCATTCATTAACACAAAAATTTCCAAAATAACATTTTCTTCTATTTCCTTTTTTTGTGTTTTGTGAATGTATGTATTTTTCTTGCTGACTCTTTGCTGTTGCATTGCAGGCTTAAAAAGATCACCTGGCTGCCTTTTGTTTTTTCTTTGACTGGAATCATCAGACTATTCAGCAGCACTTCCCTACTTGTTGTTGTATAATAATTTATTTGTTTACCATTAATCTACTACTACTACTACTATTATTATTATTATTGTTATTATTATTATTGTTATTATTATTAATAAGTTGGTTTAATTTTCCTTTTGCTTATTATGCTGTTTCTTTTAAGATGAAAAACTTGCTTATTTCTAATAAGTTTGAATTCGTAATAAGTTTATATTGGCAATTATAGTAAATTTGATAAAATTATTATATCACTACAATTGTCTCTCTAAATTGATCGTCAATTTAAACATACATATTATTCATTTTAATTAAAATTGAATTGAATATAAATTAATTTATATATTAAATAAAATGGAAAGTGATAGGGTGGTTTGGGCAAAGAACAAGGGGTTTCAAAGAAACAATTAAAAAAAAAGAGTTTTAACTATATAAATTCAAAACTAAAACCCACATTGAAAAAAAAACTAAAAATTAAAATCAATTAACAAGGAAAAAATGCAACAACTATGGATATCATGCCAACATGGAGTTTTAAGATTTATTAGTGATTTATGCAGTGATTGCCCATGTTATTTAGTTTTGGGTGTCTATATTGTTTGGTTATTGATGAATTGATGCTTTTTTATGCATTGTTTGATGCTGTAGAATTTGTGTTTTTCTAAGCACTGATTTTTTAATCTTTTCAAGTATTGTGCTTAGATTAACATTAAGTGTGAGAGTTTGTGCCCAAAGTTTTTAAGTTTTGAGCACCATTGACAAAGATTATATCTTTCAATTCTTTATCTTTAATATTTCAACTGTATCATAATAAGTTTCACTTTAATAAAAAAAATTGTCTTAAAATAATATTATTTTTAATTTTAAATTCAAATTTAATTATTTTTTCTTTATATTATCCTTCAATAATTATTATATGTACGACTTACGAAGTATTATTGTATTTTACATTAATAATAGTGAAAAATTTATCAATAATACTTAAAATAAGTAGTTTGGTAAAATAAATTTTTTCTTTTTTCTAATTATATTTTATAATACGTGTGCAAAAATCTTAAACAACATTCAATATAACGAAAGAAATAGTTTTTTATTTCTCTATGTTAACATTAAGCAAGAGAATCTATATTCAATACTTTTAAGTTTTGAGTGAGTCTTCAAATCATAACAAGATTTTATATTAAAAATAAATCAAAACTATATTAAAATTTTAAAATATATATCATATCATTCTTCTTTGAGATAATATTATTTTAAAATGTAATAATTATTGTGCAATAAAGGATATAATATTCTCAGAATTATTCACAATTTATGTGTTATAATAAGAGAAGAGAAGAGAAAAATAAAGGAAAAATAAAATATAGAACTATAAAAATAATAATAAAAGATAGAAAAGAGAAGAGAAAATAATATAATATTACATTATTATCTTCAAAGCAGTATTATTTATAGTAAAATTAAGTTTTATTTATAAAATACTAATATAAATTATAAATATTTGAATGATGATGTATTTGTCTCTTAATAGATCCACTTACTTGATAGTGAAATTAGTGGTGTAATTTATCACTGTGAGTTGTTACTTATTTACCCTACCAATCGACTTAGGTGACATAGATATGTATTCATTCTAGATGTGACAAATTTTAATAAACAGTCACAATAGTAATCATTAATAACAATAATCAAAAATTTCATAAAATAAAATAAAATAAAATTAATCAAAGAGAGACAAACACAGAAAAGAAAAACTAGTATTGAAAAATCCAAATTGATAATCAAACAACTGCTCCCTAAAATACTTTCAACAGTATATATCAATTATTACAAAATGGGAACTTCTGCGAGGTATCCAAAAATTAGTGTTTCGATATATTTCCACTTTAATTTAATAAATTGACAATTTTTTATGAATCAAATAAGTATTTGTTGATTTTTATATTTAAAAAATATTATTTCATAAAAAATTATTATTTTATTGTTTATAAATATTATACTAATTTTTTATATTTTATTGTAAAAAAATTAAATTCACTAATTACTATAACATTTAGTTATTATAATTTTTAAAATGATAAAAAATAATTTTTTAAAAAACATATTTAATTATAAATTTAAAGATCAAATATACTAGTGTATGTCAAATTAATGCATATACTATCAAATTTCTCTTGCATGAATATTCATGGCGAAGTCTGGGATAATAAATTATGGGTAGGAATCTAGTGGATCAACTAGACCAACACAATTTAAAAGATTTGGATTATTAAGTTATTTGAACATACTAATATTCGAATATATTATAGAAAATGTGTATTAGATAATATTTAAAAGATTTGGATTATTAAGTTATTTGAACATATTAATATTCGAATATATTATAGAAAATGTGTATTAGATAATATGTTGCAAACATTTCTCTCACACAAAATATACATTTCTCCTACACAAAATATTAAGACATCAAGTACATAAATCATTTTTTTTCTTATATATTTTCTATTGAGTTTATTTCTAATCAATTTGGGATTAAACATTCACACTTAAAGTTTAACAATTTTCTCTTAAGTGTGAGTCTCTCATATCATTATACTTGCAATACTCTTACAAATTAACGCAGTGCGTCTTTTGACTATATCGTCAAAACACTTTTGATATAAAGATCCATTTCACCTAGACTACTAAAAAACATGAATGTTGGATCATGAGGAGAACTCAATAGATCATCATATTGGCTAGAGTAACCACATAAGTACTTTGGACAACACATCTTTATTCAAATCTTAAGGTATTTGTTATATGAGCTCCCTCATTTATATGTTTATGCTCAACATGCAGTACTACTTCATCAAATATGAAACTTTTACTTCATATTTAATACACCAACAATATCTCGCTCGAGTGTGAGTCCATTTATTCATCTTGAATTGCTCCTCTTATCCACATACACTTGTATATTGTTGTTGTCTCACGATATCAACAAGACACGCTGCGTGACCACCACATTGTTAGGAAAACAGCACAACATAATCACACCACCAACTCTAATACTGTTGTTTGGTCATCACATTAGGTTAGAATGATAAATATGTTATATTTACTCATATATACAATGCCTTAAGATTTCAAGTGAAGATGTTGAACAACATACTAGTGAGAAAATTCATATACTCAATATTTTAAAATTTTAATTGAAGATGTGTTATTGTTGATAAGAAGAATATGGTGGATATTAAACTAATCACCTCTATTATATATTCTTCATTCATGTAATTTCTAATTGATGTAAACTAACAAGTCACACACGAATCCTAACACTATCATAGAATACAAACCTATTTATAACTAAATTTCAGACAATCGTCTCCACTTAATTTTGAAAAGTAAATATTTTTAGTATTTAATATATTAAAAATAAATTATTTGATAAAGAGAAAAATCTATATTATAGAGTGTCCCTCCACTATATTTTATTTTTTAAAATAAATGTGTGAGTGTTGTTATTATAGTCTTTAAATATATCAAAATTTATAAAAATAAATTTAAATATCTGTTATTTATTGATTATTGTAGTCTTTAAATATGTCTTTAGTTAATTAATTTAGTATTCGTTTTTTGCTAGTAACTTTTGATCTGTTTATTGACAAAAAAATTAGACATTTAGGAGTGTGTTTGTAAATTTAATTTTACTAAATTCAAATATTTTAATATCACATGATTACATACGACAATAATTAAAAGAGATATATATTGCGTCGACTACTTAAAAGTCAACAGTTTTGGTTACTCCTTCTGATTTTTTAACTAAAAAATGATGACGTGAGAGATTTTAAATAACGTGATATATGATACGATAATGTAAAATGGTTAACACCCATGAGATTTGAATAAAACACACTAAAAACTTAGCTTTCAACGTTAGAAATTTTCATATTTTTAATTTAATTAATAACATATGAATAATTAATGCATTTAAATGGTTCTATATCATATAATTGTATGTCACATCATTAAAAATATGTCAATTCCGCATTTTTTAGTTTAAAAATATGAAGGAGGAACCAAAATTGTCGACTTTTAAAATAGAGGGACAACTTTCGTGAATTGGTAATAATAGAGGGACTAAAACTGCAATTAAGTATTTTAAAAAAGTTCTCTAGAACTTATTCATATAAAGATTTCAAAAATTTTACTTATATTTTCACATTTTATACAAACTATTTATTTTACTATATTTTTTTCAAAAAAATTGAAAAAATTATTTTACTTCTCCGTCTTTGGTTGTGTTCCGGTAAACTTAAACTTTAAGTTTTCTAGAACACAAAATATATATCAAGAATACAAATATGGTCTAAAAGATTTAGAATTTAAATATTTCAATTTTTTTTGTGTTATAAAAAACTCAATCTTTAAATTTTTTGGAATACATTTGTGTACCGAAAAACATAAAATAAGTTTGTCAGTACACATTATTTGACAAATTTTTCATTTTGTTTTTTTTTCTTTGAAAAATGTTGTGTTTTGAAAAATTTAAAATTAAGTTTTTTTGAAATATAAATGTGTTTTTTTGAATACATTTGTGTTTAAAATAATTAAGTTTCGGATAACTCAAATTTTAAAATTTTCAATACACACTTTAATAATTTGTATTTTTTTGAAAATAATTTAATGTACCGAAAAACTGTTTAAAAAAATTTATGTTTTGAAGATTTTTTTTTGAAAAAAAATAATGATTTTTTTTTTCTTTCAATATAATGGTAAAATTGATTTTCTATTAAAACCTAAGGGTATGAGTATAATTGTGTGGTATAGGGTAAACTTTTTCCAAATGTCATGTACTGGATTGTGGATTTATCTAGAAGTGAGTAAGTTTGCGTGTCTAAGCTTGAATACAAATTATTTTAGTCAAGTAAATATGAGAACACTATTAATTTTACTTTTTCATAAATTTTTTAAAACTAAATTTTTTCTATGAGACTAAATTTAAATTAGATTTTGGAAAACTTAAAATAAAAATTTCAGGAACACAAATGCGATTTAAAAAATTTGAATTTTGTATACCGTGAATTTTTTTCAAATTTTTTAAAACATAAATGTGTTTTATGAAAAATTGAAATTTGTGTTACAAAAAACTTTTTTCATGTTTTTCAAAATACTATGTGTTCCAGCAAACTTGAAAATATTTGTCGTAACACAAATGTTTTTAGAAAACTCAAACTTTGTATTTCATAAAACTCTTTTTAAGTTTTTTGTTCCGAAAAACATAAATTTAAGTTTTCTTTAATAAAAAAATAGATGAAATTGAATTATTATAAAAATGTGTAGGTAGATGTATAATTGAGTGGGTATAGAGGAAATTTTTTTAAGAGTTTTCTACCAGCCACCCGTTCAAGACAAATGAAAAGACAATTTTACCTTTTTAACTAAATACAAAATTTTGACATTTTTGGAAATTTAAAGTTTTGAAATAAGCAATTTTTCAAAATTTTAAAAACCAAATTTTTGAAATTAGGATTACATTTCGTAAATTTGGAAAGTTTTAAAAATTTCAAATTTGGAAAGTTTCAAAAATTTCAAAATATAGAAATTTTCAAAAGTTTTTGCATTTCGAAAATTTGGAAAGTTTCGAAAGTTTTTACATTTAAAAAATTTGGAAAGATTCGAAAGTTTCTAAATTTGGAAAGTCTACGACGATATGCTGATGGACAGTTTGCTTCATTCATTCAGATTGTTCGAAAGTTTGGAAATTCCTGGATTTATCCAATTTCAAAAATTTTAGATTGTTCGCAAGATTTGAAAATTTTGGAAATTCCTCATTTCTAAAGTTTGAGCTCCCTTGAAAGTTTCAAAAATACTAGAATTTGTTTGAATTTTTGAAATTGTGGGGTGAAAAAGTGAGAGGAAAAAAAAGTTCAAAATTTTATATTTGATTAAAAGGGTAAAATTATTTTTTCACGTGTCTTGAGGGTGACAGGTACAGCTGTGGGGGTGGCTGGTAGAAGACTCAAATTTTAAAAATATAGATTCACAAATTAAAGACGGCAAGCCCGACAAACCCAAACAACAAAATGCAAACGGACCAGCAAGGAAAATAACAAGGCCCAAAGATAAACAATGCAGGAGTTTTTTACTTGTCACCTCCATATATATCTCCCATTTTATATTTAAAAGACTATTTTACCCTTTTTACTATATATAAAAATAGGAGATTCCAGAATAAAAAATTTTCGAAAAAGAAAATTTCAGAAATTTAAATATTTTCGAAATAGAATAGGGAATTTCTAAAAAATAATGTCATTAATTTGAAACAAAATTTACATTTCAAAAATTTGAGTTAAATTTTAAATTTTCGAAACTATTATCTTCTTTGAAAGTTTCGAAATGTAAAATTACGTTTCGAAAATTTGGTTTTCGAAACTTTTGAAAAAATTATGTTTTGAATTTTCGAAAGTTCTAAAACTTTTGTTAAAGATAGTTTCGAAAATTTCAAATTAATTCAAACTTTTGAATTGTTTGGATTAATTTGAAACATTAAAAACGGAATTTCTAATTTTTTTAAAAAAATTTCAAACAATACGAAATTTCCGAAATAGGAAATTCAAAAAATTCCAAAATAGAAATAGGAAATTTTTGAAATAGAATTAGGAAATTCTAATTAAAATTACGTTTCAAAAATTTGATTTTCGAAACTTTCGTAAAAATACATTTTTTGAAATTTTGAAAGTTCTGAAACTTTGCATTTCGAAACTTTTGTTAAAGACGAAAGCTTCATAAATATTTTATAAATACAATAAATTGTATTTCAAAAATTATAAATTAATTCAAACTTTCGAAAGTAAACTCGTTTTGTATTTCGAAAATTTTATAATCAACAAGAGTTTCAAAAATTTTAAAATTATCTAATAATTTTTGTTAAAGTTTCGAATGTGTGAGTGAAAATAATAAAAAAAATCAATTTTTTATATATAATAAATAAGATAAAATATTCGTTTTAAATGTATGAAGAGTGAGAAGTATAAGTGGAGACTAACAAATAAAAAACTTACAAAGTAGGTTTTACTACACATAGACATTCCCCTGTTTTTTTTAAAAAAAATATATATTTTAATGGTTGGAGAAAAAAGTGATGTCATATTTGTTGTTTGGTGAATAAAACAAATGTCGCGTTGAAAAGAAATAATGTTACTGAATAAATAAGGTAAAATAGTCTTTTTAAATGTATGGAGAGTGAGAAGTATAAGTGGAGACTTACAAATAAAAATTTCACAAAGTAGGTTTTACTACACGTAGACATTCCAAAGTTGGAGAAAAAAGTAATGTCATATTTGTTGTTTGGTGAATAAAACAAATGTCACGTTGAAAAGAAATAATGACACTGAATATCAATTTTTTATTTATAAAGTTACAGTGAATATGAAATGGAGGAAGTTATAAAAGGAATAAACTATCAGTTTTATGCTTTTAATTCTCACAAAGTTCATCAGTACTGGCTTTAATAATCCACATGGAAATATAACAATCCAAGCTCCAGCATCCTGAATTATTACTTGGTACATCTTACAAAATATATAGAAAAATATTAGACATTAGAATTACAATATATATTTTAGGCTATTCTCTATTAATAAATCTGACTTTCTACATTATTCTCTCTTTTGTATCTAAGATAGAATGAATCTACTCATGAAGCTATTTTTTACGCTAATTGATAAATACATTTATGAAATTTTAAAATATTATTTAAAATGATTTATATGTTAATTTTTATCGTTACCGACTATGTTGTGGCAGACTAATTGAGTATCTAGTCCTCCATGTTGATATCACTTTAATGTTATCATAAAAATGATCTAGTTGCCTATGATATTTTGATATTTCATGAACTAATTTCTCAATAATGATTCTATGTACAATTAAAATTATTAAATTTGTTTGAGATAACAAGATTACATAAAATTTATTCCCAATGAGATGAAATTAATGTAAAATTAACTTGAATAAACTACATATTCAATTAGTGTATGAACTATTTTGGATGACACTTTACAATTTCAAAGACGTGTTTTATAATTTGCAATATTCAAACTAATTTGACTGACACTTACAATTTTAAAGATCAACTTTCTTATCTGCTTCAAAACAAATGTATTATTATTATTATTATTATTATTTTTCAATGCGAAGTACGAACTCAAGAAGACCATCTTTTAACTATTGATCAAATCATCAAAACGGTCCCTATATTATAGAACGCTCTCAAATTGGTCATGATATTATAAATATTTCAAAAATATTTTTAACTTTATCAAACATTACTCATATTAATCATTTTGATAATAACTGGCTAAGTACCGAAACCATATTACAAATTCGATAGTAACTTTATCAAACATTACTCATATTAATTAGGAACTAAATTGAAGTGATTTGTTAAATATAACACCTAATTGATAATAAATGGTTATATATATATATATATATATATATATAATTTAATCGATACGTTTCACATAAATACTCATATACGAGTAATGTTTGACAAATTAAAAGAATTTTAAAATATTGATAATCTCAATAATCTATTTCGGATTTACCTGTAATGTGAAAAACAAATTTGATGATTTATTTCTTATGAAAAATTTCACTTAATTTGGACTCAATTTTTTTAAACGACCTATATTTTATTGAAGCTTTTTAGGTCGACCCAATTGGATCTGTCCATTTTGCCAACTGTAGTTGAGAGTGGTTACAATCAAGATTTTTAAAATAGAATGGTAATTGTTTTGTTTTAGGCCACATGTATAGGAGAGGTACGGAGTAGGGACTCACTTATTATGTGTTACAACATTATATGTTAAAGGCAGAATCATTTATTTTTTGCACCATAGATATTTTGCCTAGTCATTGTCCAATAAATATCTAAAGGAATCCCAAAAAAAAATCTTGTTCTGTTAAGGGCAGAGTTAAATTGAACAACAGTGAATATTAATCTTCACAACACATTTCTGAGATATTATTGTTTCCATGTCCAATGTTAATTATCTTCAATGTTGTTCCAATATTTTTCATTGTTTCTTTAAAAACTAATAATTGGAATATTCCAAGTAAAACCTCTTCTACTTGCAAAGTACATTCCAAAAACTAACACTATAGACAAACAAGTAGTTATATATGCTAGCTATGAACTTTTGTGCTCTTAATGCAATGTGGTATTCTATACCGGGTGATGCAGATAAGTGATAAGAAATCTTAGCAGAAAGAAATTTCCTCTAGTCCATACATTTCCATGGTTCATATTGATACAAACAGCAATGTTTTAGCTGTCTAATATATGTCTCTTTGTGTTTCTTTTTTTTTCCACGTGATGTTGGGCCACACCTAATTAAGGTTGATTCCATACAATTCAAATAGTACATGCAGATTCACACTGTAGTGCATTGGCTGTTGATTTCAGATCGGATAGTCTATATCACAGTCAATTTTACTGCGTGAAATAATCTCTGACGTTGATCTAAATCGGACGGCTGAGACGCAGTTACACTAGAGAATCTGAATAACACCTATTTATTTTTCTTTCTTTTTTTGTCATTGTTATTGGTTTGATTTACTAATATGAAAACATTACAAGGTTCTTTGAAATTAAGGAAAATAATTGTTTGTCTGTAAACTGTTTTTGTAAATTAATTGTATTTTTGTGGGTTGTTATCTTCAAAATGATGTAGATTGATGATATATATTATAATTACTACTAGCATTGACTTTTCAATTTCAATATACATCAAGGGCTTTCTTTTGCTCAGGATATTGAGAACAGGTCCTCATCCGTTGGATTGTGTTATCAATAGTTTTTATGTCTTGCAGCTGCATCAATTTAAAATCTTAATTGGGGTTTTTTTATGTCTTGCAGCTGCATCGCCCTATCAAGAATTACAATGCATGTGATTATGATTGCAATTTAAAATCTTAATCGTGGTTTTAGAACAGAAAATCCGATTCTATAGAGTAAATAAATAAATGCACACATGACTCTAACAATTAATTACGGAGTTCGGCTAAAAGGATGCAATGTTTAGGACTTGAGATTATAAAATACAAAACTATGATTAAAAACTATGGTCCAAATTACAATATTAATTCTAAACTATATAAGAGGAATTTTCGCTCAAAAACTCCTCAATCTACTCTTTGCACTTTTAAGTACTCATCTTATTTTGCTACGCGACACTCGAGCTGAGTATCCAATTATCAACAAAATTAGCCATACTAAACTCACACTGACTTTGATTAATTAGCATTTTGTCCAATTTAAATATATTTCTTATCCTTTTAGCCTTTTCAATCTCAAGACACAAAATCCCAATAACAAACAAGTGTCTCCTTTTACTGACCAAATGATTTATTAATTATGAAAATAACTTTTCTTTTCCTCTTATCAAATCCAAAAAAATAATGAAAAGGAGACCCTTTCACAAGAAATATCTCATATAATACAGATATGGATCCCGTGGACTCAAGTGCACTCAACACATCGAAAATAATTTGATTAAAAGGAGACGATCTAAAATAAAATACATATTTTTGGTTTTTTAAAAATTAAAAATTTTAAATTTAATTTCTGAATTGCTCGATCTTGATCGGACAATCTCCAATACACGAGAGCTCAGGATCCAAATCCCATATAAAACACTCGGATTATTCATTTGTCCTTTTTTGCTCCATGAGAATATAACCAACCCTACAACTTGCAACAAAAACTCTTATATATAACACCACTATTATGCATCACATTCTCATTCAAAAATCAAAACCAACAAATTGATCATAAAAATGATTCACATAATCCTCCTCATTTCTCTCCTCATAACAACAACTTCCAATGCATCAGTCCAAGATTTCTGTGTAGCAGACATAAAAGCCTCAGACACACCATCAGGCTACCCTTGCAAAGCAGAAACAACAGTAACATCAGATGACTTTGCATTCTCAGGCCTAATGGAAGCAGGAAACACAACAAACATCATAAATGCAGCTGTGACACCAGCATTTGTTGCACAATTTCCAGCTCTCAATGGTCTTGGTCTCTCAGCTGCAAGACTAGACCTTGGTCCAGCTGGTGTTATCCCTTTACACACTCATCCAGGTGCTAGTGAACTTCTCATAGTGAAACAAGGTCACATCACTGCTGGTTTTGTTTCATCAGCTAACACTGTTTATATAAAAACATTGAAGAAAGGTGAGATTATGGTTTTTCCACAAGGTTTGTTGCATTTTCAAGCTACTGCTGGTAAGAGAAATGCTGTTGCTTTTGCTGTTTTTAGTAGTGCTAGTCCTGGACTTCAAATCCTTGATTTTGCACTTTTTGCTAGTAATTTCTCTACTCCTTTGATTACTAAGACTACTTTTCTTGATCCTGTTCTTGTGAAGAAGCTTAAGAGTGTTCTTGGTGGAAGTGGCTAGAGATACAGCAGTTATGTTGTGATTTTAATTTCATCTATTTTGTTGTGTTGTTTTCAATTCATTTTAATTAGTTTCCTAGATGTCATTTCATTTTTCATATCAATGTGAAGTAATAAATTTGTGTCTATTATGATTTTTTTTTTTTTTTCCATTTGTTTGTTCAAAAACTTAATGTTGAGATTAATTTGCACCGTTATAACAAATTCATGAGTAATGTTATTTGGACCGTTAGAACATCAACTTGGTCCGAAAATATTTAAAAAAATACGAAATTGTCAAACTTAAATACAAGATTGTCTTAATAAAATTTAGTCCAATGTATCTATTTATCCGACTATTCCGTAGACGTTTTTTATTTGTATTAAATCGAAAGAATTAGAGTTTATTGATTATGAGTCATACTCAATATAGACGATATATTCGTGAATACTAAAATTGACACCGTATAAAATACAATTGAAATGAGTTTGTGTTCAAAATCGAAGAGAAAGAAAAAATTACTATAAAATAAAAATAAATAAAAATAGTATATAAATATGGTGTTCGATAAAGTTGATGTGAAAATAGCATTCAACACTTATATGTGTACACTTTTAATTTTTATGTATATACATTTAATATATCATTTTTTCTCTATCTCTCTTTTCCTATCACATCAATAATATATCATATCTATCGCATCATTTTCTCTATTTCTTTCTCGCCTTGATGGGGTGTTTGAGTGTATATCTAAACATTTTTCAATAATATTTTTGTTTATTTATTTGAAGGTTTTGCCAATCTTATCCAATTTCAATTTCCAATGTTGATATATTACCCTGCATGTTGTTGTTATGTTGAGATGAGCTAGAGTTTTATTTTATTGCTTTTTTATTTTCAAAAGATGTTAGTTGTCCTAATTCAATTTGGTCCCACTCCAATAATTAATGGGTGCATTTTGGAATATGAACTTTTTTTTTGTTTGAAATAGCATTTTGGAATATGTAAATTAGGTGTCAATATTTATGTAAATTTTATTTACCCTCGGTATACAAATATGAAACTCCGTATTTTATTTATTTATGCAAATTCATAACTTGGTTAAAATTTCAACTTAGTTGGTAATTTGCAATTCTCCTGTAAATTTTGATTGGGGTTTGTTGGTTAATTAATTTGTCATAACTTTAAAATGGAGGATCGCTTCAACCCATCAAATATATATTTTTCTAAATAAAAAATTAGAATATAAAATCATCATATAACTTCAACTTAAAAATGTCAACTTAAAAATAAAAAATGTCGTCTTTAAGTTTTAATTTAATTGACAAATGTTGATATTATTAGATTAAATATCTTGTTTCGGATTCGAACTACGTACCTTCTAATATAAATATAGTTGTACGACTATGAAATTACTATATGTTCTAAGATTAAAAAAAAAAAATTTAAAAGTGTCAATAATTTTAAAATATTTTTTTAATAAATAGTTCTATTAGTGCATAGCATAAAGAGTATCATTTTAATAATTTAATAGTCAACATTAAATGATCACCTCTCATTACTCTCACTTGATATGTGATAATGTAAAAACAGTATATATATATATATATATATATTTGACATACATATTTAAATGAAAGTAAAAGGGTAACTCAAACGAAAAATACACATTAAAACGATAATTTATATTTATAAATAGGAACTTTTCTTTTTCTTTCAAACATCATCTTAGGGAGTACTTGACTTGCATTATCATTGTTCATCTCCTTTTGAGAATTGAGTAAAAACAAATCTGTTTTTGAGAATTGACAATCCATTTGGACCACCATTAATAAATTATAAATTGGAATACGACCGATAAATGCATAACATGCAAATTAAAATTCTATAAAATATTAGATCATACGTTTAATATTTTTTTAAAGAAATTTAAGAAGAGTAAATAGTGATCGAGATTTTAAGACTCTTTAAATATTTATAAATAAATTTATATTTGCCTCTTTTAAGTAGAAAAAGGAAGACCACATACTTATGTTAATATGAAAACTTAAAACAACTATGCATGATTGGTTTCCACCTTAAATACTTCAGAGGAGCCTAATCCATTTGTAACACATATTATATGACATGTTTATCGTTCATCTCCCAATACGAATTTATTACAAGACATCCAGTTTCTCTATTATTTATAAATTGGAATCATTTAAAATTTATAAATTGGAATCATTTAAAATGAGAAGTTGGTATAATGAGTAAAAAAATAGTTGATATCAAAACCACAGAATCATGATTAGTCATACATGTACACATAATATTAGTAATTCATTTGATAATTAATGATTAATATTACTCACTTTACTTTTTAAAGTAAGTAAAATGAGTTGTTCACGTTATAAAAGTCAAATCCATTATTTTTAGTGTGCAAATTTGTTTTGTTAATATGTTTTCTCAAATTTAGTTTATTTATTCATACAATTATTCAATCATGTTATTTTATTTATTTTTCATTTAAACTCTCAAATTTTTGTTTAGTTAAATATAATTCAAAGTTTAAATTAAATAAATTAATTTAACTTCTTTAATATGTTTTTGTTTATATCTGACACCAATTAAAGTGTGATAATATAGTTTTGTCCTCAAATTAAGTTAATGTCTCATAAGATATCAAGTTTGATTACTATTAAAAAAAAAAAAATCAAGTTTGACTTGTCAATATCAATCTTTGACTAAAGCTAACGTTGCGTTTAAGCACTTTTACATCGTTCCACTTAATGTATTATAATCAATTATACCATATCTTAAGCCTCAAACATTGCAATAAAAATTCTTAATTAAACATAACAATAAAGCACATTACAACTATATAAACAGCATAGAACTCTTCATTTTCATTCATCCAAAAATAAAAAATGATTTTAATTATTTTCCTCCTAAGTCTTCTCTCACATTCCACATCAAATGCATCAGTAGTAGATTTCTGTGTAGCAGATTTAACTTCACCACAAACACCTTCAGGCTACCCATGCAAATCATCAGTAACAATTGATGACTTTGTTTTCACAAATTTCAAATCAGGAAACACATCATCAAATCCTTTAAAATCATCATTAACCCCTGCATTTGTTAATCAATTTCCAGCTCTTAATGGACTTGGATTATCAGCAGCAAGGTTAGACTTAGGCGTCGGAGGCGTAGTACCGATGCATTCGCACCGCGGCGCGTCGGAAATAATGATAATGGTTCAAGGTTTTATAACTGCTGGTTTTATTTCCTCTGATAACTCTGTTTTTGTTAAAACACTAACAAAGGGGGATATTATGGTAATTCCACAAGGTTTGTTGCATTTTCAATTTAATGCTGGGAAAAATAAAGCTACTGCTTTTCTTACACTTAGTAGTTCAAACCCTGGTGCACAGCTTCTTGATTTTGCTTTGTTTGGAAATAGTTTGAATTCTGCTTTTGTGGAAAAGACTACTTTGCTTGATCATGCTCAAGTTAAAAAACTTAAGGCTATTTTTGGAGGGAGTGGCTAGGTTTAACTGTTTAATTTATTTCCAAACCAATATTGTATTGTTTGTGGTTGTAAGGTTTGGTAAATTTTTAGTCATTGAATTCCACCAATAAAATTTGTGTTTCTTTTTTCCATTTCTATGTTCTAATAAAAAAATGCTAAGTTTGCAATTAATTTAGCTATGGTTTGTCATATTAATAGAAAGTCAAATTAAATTATATCTATTTCGTTGTCAAATGTATGTTTCTAATCTACTGACTCTTAACAAATAAGTTATATCCATTTCGTTGTCAAATGTATGTTTTTTCTAATTTTTGAAATTGAACTCAACACTTCAATTTTGAGTGATGTGACAAATTTTTATCCGATATGACTTTAATGATATAAAAAATAATGACTCCATATCAACATTTTAACGAAATATATAAAATTGAAGTTTAATTAAAATATATAAAGCCTTTAAAACTAATTAATTTGTGTTTTGAACATAATAATTATTGATTAAAAATAAAATAAACATCAGATTAATTAAACAAATTAAACTTAAAATCGTATAAGTCAAAACATCTAACTTATTCATCGAACTCGTACTTCTTTTCTCCTTCATCAAACCCATGACCATTTTAATCAAACTTATTCTTCACACTAAACTCCCATGAACCCTAGCCCTAAATTTGTGTTCTAACCGACGTGAATTGTCAAGAAATTATACATGAAACTACTGCACCATATTCACCTGAAATGAATGAAAGATTTGAAAAAAAATAATAGAACTCTTAGTTAACTAGTTGTTGCTATGTTTTGAATAGAGTTCCTAAATCTACAAACAAAACATTTCCTTATGAGATTTTGAAGAAAATACAACTGAACTTGTTTTATTTTTGAACTTGAGGTTGTCTGGCTTATGTCAGAATCCCCGATCCAAAGTGAGTTAAACTCACCAGTAGAGCCTATGAATACGTATTCATTGGGTATGTAGTAAACAATAAAGCGTCTAAGTTTTACGACCTAAATGTGAAAGTGATCATAGAGTCAAATGATGTTGACTTCTATGAAAATATATTCTATTTCAAATCAAGAAATAGTGGGGGCAGCAAACCAAATCACGTTCGAGTGATGAGGAGCACTGAAAGCAACAAACAAGACGAAATAGAACCTCGAAGAAATCAGAGAGCCATAGTTAATAAAGATTAAAGACCAAATTATACAGTATATACCTTAGAAGAAGATCTTGCAAATCTTCAAGAAACTTTGTCATCTTTGGATGCAGATTTATGGCAAGAAGTTATAAACAATGAGATGGATCTCTAGAGTCTAACATGACCTGGAATTCAATAGATTTGCCTCCTGGTTTGTAAATGGATATTGAAAAAGAAATTAAACCAGGATGGAAATGTTGATAAATATAAGGCTCGCCTTGCAGCAAAGTTTTTAGACAAAGAAAATGTAGTTTCTTCGACACCTTTTCACCGGTTATTGGAATTATATCCATTACCAAAAATCAACTCAACCAAACAAAAAAAAAACGAGGGGGAAGCTGACATCAAAAAAGAATAGGAAAGGAATTTTTCTAAATAAATTTTAGAAAACCACTAGCAACCTTGTTTTATTTTCTTTCAATACATCCACAAATGCATTTCACCATGACAATAAAAAACTTAGAAAAATAAAATATAGAAATCAAATCCAATTTCGTATCTCACCATAGAAACCCTTTTAATTAGAATATTCAACAAAAATTAAAGAAAAGTAGAACAAAGAAGGAGATAAAGAAAGAAGATGAACCGTAACCATCACCACCATCTCCGATAGATCAAATACCCAACATGGTTGTGCACGGTTGCTTCTTCTTTGTTGCTCCATCACATATCTTGGTGAGTCACTCTTCCTTTCTCATGTTTGCTCACTCATTCTCCCACATGATTATCTCCTTTCTCTTTTTTTCTTTTTCTTTTCTTCTCTCTTCCATTCCCTTTTCGTTTTTTTTCTTGCTTCTGGTGGTTTCTTTCTTTCTGTTCTGCGTTTTCTTTATTGCCAGGTTGTTTCCCACTCTCCCTTATTTTTCTTTTTTTGATGTTTTGCTTTTTTTAAATAAATTATTGGTTTTTGGGGTTTAGTTTGGTTGCAGGGGTCCAACCAATTTTGTTTACATTGAGTCTGTTCATTTTAAAAAAGAAATGGTTATACTATTTTATCTTTATGTTATCATATTTTCTTAAAAAATAAAGCTTTAAATAAAAAATTAGTGTAAATAGTTTGTCTTAAAAATATGATTTTAGATATTTCATCTATTTTCTACAATTTTTTTTTATATATAATAAAATTTCAAAAAATGATTAAGATGAAAAACTATTTTGAGAAGCTTTTCAGAAAAATCATTTTTTTGAAATATACTTTCTTTAAAAGATGTGATTTTTATCATATTTAAAATCTTTAATAATGAATATCTAAATTATAAAATGTCAAAATTACGTTTTGATAACATATGAGTCTAAAAAACTTCTATTATTTTCAAATAATATTTCATAAAAATTATTTCTTTTAAAAATATGAAGTAAATATCATTTTTTTTTTAAATCTTAAAAAAATGGGCCTATTGTTTGTTTTATTTCCTAGTGGTTTTATCTATAATTAATTTATTGTTTTAAACGAATCAAATTGTCTTAAATCATTAATTTGATACTACTTTTTTTTAGTTCTTCGAGTTATTAAGACACAAATTAGAACCATTTAGTTTTAAAAACTCCTTCTATATTAAACAAATGAAATTTAATTTTTTTTTTTAGATATGACTATCTTATTAATATTTTAGAACATAAGTTGTGACAACTTGATAGTTCTAATATTCATTTTTTTAATAAATTAATCCAAAATCAATCTTTAAATTTGATTAAATTAGATGTGATATCTTTTTAATCTTTGAGTATTTAAGACACAAGTGGTACCACTTGGCAATTTTAAAACTTGATTTTAAAACCAAAAAATAATAAAATATTCTTAAAAGAATTAAATTAGATGTGACATCTTTTTACTCCTTGAGTTTTTGAGACACGAGTTGTACAACTTGATAATCTTAAAACTCGCATTTTAAAATAATTATTCAAATCAAACAAACTCGTTTTTTCAAAATGACCCCTTTTATTTTTATAACAAAACACATTTCTTTAAAAACAATCAACACATCCACATTTTCTACCCAATAATTACGTAGCTTTGATTTCTCCTTCGCACTGGGAGATACGTATAGGAGCAAGATCACACTCTTGTCAAGCGCATTAATAAAAAATTTCTTTTTTTTTCCTTCTCTTTTTTAAGCACACATTTATTTCAAAACCACATTAAAAAAACAATTGATATTCATATTTAATAATAAGGAGAAATAAGTATACTTAAATTAATATTAATTTTGCACAATTAATTATAGGTAACCGTATTTTAACGGATGTCGTAGGGTGCAAATAACTTCTATATGCATAATAGACTCCCGAACTCAAAATTTGGTTTCAAAGATCATTTTTTTTTCTTTTTAAGAGTTTTCCAATGTTTTCCCTATTTTAAAATAAATTTTGGTGGCGACTCCATTGAATTCGAGAAATACTCGAAATTTTAGGCCGCGACAATGATAATTTATAAACACACTCCTCAATTCATCGAGGTGCCTTTTTACAGAGGATAAAATGGTGAATACTCATAGAAGATTCAAAGTACACAATAATTCAGAAAGGTGAGTGATACACACTTGAGATTGGAATATTAGTGCCATATGTGGAATTGAATCCACCGAAGTCTCAGCCGCACATGAGTGTTGACATATCATTTAGCCTTTTAGTCATAATTGGGGACTACTATATAAGTACACTAAAGACGCCTTAAACTCGACCAAGAGCTCAATGCATCTTTTCATTAAAGACAAAATCATGAAAGCTTACGCAAGACCTAAAATTGACGATAATTAAAAAGGTGGTGATTTGGATTTGATGTCGAAACATATACTTTATTTTAATTCTTCTTAGATGATCATATCACTTATCAATTATATGATATCTTTTACATTTTCTCTCCTCGCTCTCTCTATAATTATTAATCAATCATTCTTCCACCTTGCAAGAATACCTTTCTATAAATAGCAACCCAATTCCAACATTCCTTCATACCAAATCCAATAATTAATCATCATACAATAATAAAATGAAAATGATTCACACACTTTTCCTTCTCATTCTTCTCTCACATTCCACAACTTTTTCCCATGCATCTGTCCATGATTTCTGTGTAGCTGACTTAAAAGCTCCAGAAACCCCAACCGGCTACCACTGCAAACCTCTAACAAACATCACGGCCGACGATTTCGTCTTCCACGGCTTCGTTGCTGGAGACACAAAAAACACATTCAATGCCGCACTCACCTCGGCATTCGTCACCGATTTCCCCGGTGTCAACGGACTTGGAATCTCCGCGGCCCGATTAGACATCGCGGAAGGCGGATCGATCCCCATGCACACGCATCCCGGCGCTACCGAGTTATTGATCATGGTTAAAGGTGAAATAACTGCTGGATTTATGACAACTAGTGCTGTTTATTCAAAGACATTGAAAGTTGGTGATGTTATGGTTTTTCCACAAGGGATGTTGCATTTTCAAGTTAATTCTGGTAAAGGAAAAGCTACTGCTTTTCTTAGTTTTAGTAGTGCAAACCCTGGTGCTCAATTGCTTGATCTTCTTTTGTTTGCTAATAATTTGTCTTCTGATTTGGTTGCACAAACTACTTTTCTTGATGTTGCACAAGTTAAGAAGTTAAAGGCTCGTTTTGGTGGTAGAGGATAGGAATAATAGGGTATTATTGTTTATGATAATATATTATATATTATCATATACAACTTCAGTGACTCACTTGTTTGCTTGTGTGTTTTTTTTTGTTTGTTTGTATGTTTGAGTTATCTCAAAATGGTGTCGAGGATTCAGCAAGCTTTGTAATAAAAATAAAAATAAATAAAAATTTGTGTCACATGAATTATTTTATTCTTTTTTTTTTTTTTACTTTCTATATATCTCTCCTATTTTTTGGTAGGGAATGACTAATTAATGAATATATATGGTGATATTATAATTTTTAAAAGATAACCTAAAATATACCTTGTATTTACTACAGTAATTTACGATATTTATGTTCTAAATTTATAGTCTTAGTTTTATAATTCAAAAAATTATTAAATTTTATTAATATCGTGGGATACAATTTACAAATAACTGAATCTACGTTGTTATTATGAAATTTGATATGAGTATTTATTTATGAACACTTCTTAGAAGAAGTCTAGTTTTCTGCTAGGGAGGATATAGTTTAACAACAAAAAAATGAAAGTATTTTACTCCAAAGTAGGTCCAAAGACGCATTATTTGACATGAAAGAAAGCAAAAAGACACCGAATTAAAGGTGGTTTGGTATTGTATATTCCTTAAAAAAGCTTGTCCCTGTACCACATACAATTCTTTTTGAACAAATTAATGTGCTCCTTTAATTAATGAAGATAAATTTTGAACAATTTAATTAAAGTGGCATGCATGCAGGGGCGTTGTGGGGTTTTCAACTTTCATACATCAAGACTTAAAAAAACCTCATATATAATGACTATGCTATATTATTTTTTTGACAAATAATGTCTATGCTATATAAAAATTTATAATAATAATCTACAATATATATTATTATTTGTGTATATCACTATTAGATATTATTTAATAAATATATATTATAATATATATATATATATATATTTTGATATCAAAACATTGAAAAAGTTTTGGGTTTTGGTAAAGTTTTGTTGACAAACATGTTGACCTTAATGCTCATTATTTGATGGGTTTTATTTATTTATTATCATCAGCGTGATGATGAGATAGTTATAACTTGAATTTGGAAAGGAAAATAGAAGAAAATGAAGAAAGAACTAATTTTGAATGGAGAAAGAAAGAGGGGAAAATGAATAAATTATTCAGGAATCAAACGTGAAAGAAAAAATAAATCAATAAGTTTCTATGAAAAAAAATTCAAAAAATTTTGAGAAAGAAAATAATGGAATAATCAGCTCTCTAATACCATATTACGATTCTTAATTTAAGTTATTGATAAGAGAAAAATAGAGAAAAATAAATTAAATAATATTGAAAATAGAGAGAGTTAATTACATTAAAAGTTACATACACTTGTATAGTCAATGTTTAAATATGTGTTTGGTCCTTGAAATTATAATATTTTTTTTAATTTTAGTCATCATAAATTTTTTTGTTTGATTAACATCCTTGCAGATATAGTTTCATTTTAAAATAGTCATTCAATCCAATTCTATAGAATTGGATTGAATGACTATTTTAAAATGAAATATATTTCGAAAACGGCAACATCGTTAAAACATAACCACTTTTTTAACCAAAAAAAATCAAATATAATTAAATTATAACATTTTTTAACCTAAAATTAACCTCAAATATTTCAGTCTTCTTCCCTAAAAAAACTTAAATTGCGCCTTTTTCTTCATGGTTTCAGTCCTCTTCTCCTTGTAGCATTACTCACATTGTGTTGCAATTCGTAAAATAAAAAAATATGGAAAAACATAATGAATTTGATTAAAGGTTCAACCTTGTCACCTGAAAAACTTTAATTCAGAGCCAATTCTATAATTCACATTTGTCCAATAAGTACCACCAGACTCTGATTCAGAGTCAATTCTAAAACTCACCATTGTCCAATAAGTGTCACTAGACGAAAAAAAAGATTATAGTAACGGTGAATTTGAATACAGTGATGAATCACAAATGGGTGAAGATGTTGGTGTCGGTGATAAGAATTATGACGAGGAAGAGGACTAAACGATGAAGAAGACACAATTTAGGTTTTTTAGGGAAGAAGACTAAAACATTGTGATTAATTTTAGGTTAAAAAAAAATATAATTTAATTATATTTGGTTTCTTTTTTGTTAAAAAATAGTTATATTTAAACGGTGTTATAATTTTTGTAACAAAAATTGGATGGAAGAACTATTTTTAAAGAAACTATATTTGTAGGGACGTTAACCAAACAAAAAATATTTACGAGGACCGAAATCAAAAAATGTTATAATTACAAAGACCAAAGACATATTTAAACTAATAATCAATTAGATAAACAACTAACTAATGTAAATTAATTTACTAACTAATGTAACTAATTAACCAACTTACCTAATCACACACACTAACTAACTAACAAACTTGTCTAATTACCTAATCACACACATGCACACGCACACACACCGAATGCAAGTTTGATCGAATGTGGTGTACTTGTTAATCGTATGCAAGTTCGATCACCATAGTGTAATTAAAAAAAGACAAATGAAAATGATTTTGTAAATATTTAATGACTCATAAAGCCTTCTTTACTTTCTATTCTATTGAAGTATCCGTAATTTATATTGGACATATCTCCTCACTCTATATTTCTCTTATAAAAAAATAAAAAAGAAAGAATTATTTTACTTTTTGAATGTGTTTTCACTTTTATGTTAGTGTTGCGAAGTTGGTGTGGATTGAAATCTAATTTATTGCGGCATTTTTGAGTCATAAATAAAATAAACTTTTTTTTTTTAGAACTATAATTAGCATTTGATACTAAATTGAGCAAAACATAATAATTAAATATAATAGTCCGAATGTTAAAAAAAAAAAATGTTAATCGTCTATAAATATATTTAATTTGTCTATAGAAGCAAAATTATATATAATTAAGTATTTTAAGAGGTGAAATTATACAAAAATTTAATTATTATGTAATATTAGATAAAACATTTTATATGATTAAAATATCTTAATTATTTATGAATATCATATAGGAAAAAATTAAATATTTATTATAATAATTTAATGGTTTATTGATTGATAAAATTAAAAAGTTTCTACATTAATAGCATATATTTATGAAATTAAATTTATTCTACAAATGTGACACACTATGCAATAATTTCGATTCTTTGTAGCAGCAGTCAGTAGAGACATGCAGAGAATCTAATAGATAAAGTGAAAGTTGAGACTGCAAAGTAAAAGTACACAATTGAAGTGAATATATACTATATAAGAATATACTACGACAAATTTTTTAATAATAAAAAAAAAAAAAAAAAAAAAAAAAAAAAAAAAACTTAAAAACGGTGTAAAATTGATTGGTAGCAAACTTAATGTTTGACGAAGTGAGATAATATTATATAGAACAACTATCTATTGATATCAATAATTTTATTACTAATTTTAGGATGCAAGACAACCATTATACTCTTGTAATTCTTATTTTTCACTTGCATAAAATTTCAAAAAAATAATTATGTAGAAAAATAAAATAAACTATTATTTTTAATTAAAGTGATATAAATAACCATTTTATTTTAAAAAATAAAACAAACTATTATTCTTATTTTATTATTTGAGGTTAAATGTTAATTTCTTATCGGTGAACTAGCAACTCATGAACAAGAAAAATAAAGCAAACAAACCAACACATCAACTACCATTTTTTATAGAGAAAACAACAAACATAAAGAACATAATGCAAAGAGAACTTATTCTTTATTTAACTTTTCTAGTCGATGAAATGGAAACACAATATGCCTTCAATTTCTCCTTGGATAGTTCATTGATAAAAAGTATCTAGTAGCAGTTAAAAATGTAAAGAACTGATTTAGACATTTTAGATTTAAAGTCACAATTAGTCTCATCATCAGAAACATTTGAATCAACTTCAAAGAGTGTCAAGTGACTGATAGTAAATGATCATTCATTGAGAACTTCCAATTTCATTTCATATGATTAGGGATGTGAAAAGTATTACACTATTACAATTATTAGAAGATAAGGGTGAGCTAGTTGCATCATTTTCACATAAATTTACACTATTACAATTATTAGAAGATAAGGGTGAGTTGGTTGTATTATTTTTGCATAAATTTACACTATTACAATCGTACAACTAGAGAATACTAAAACAGTTATCACTAGATCTAGATGCAACCAACTCATCATTATCTTCTAAAAAATATTATAAAATTATTAACCTTCGCATGAAGCTAAATCTAGATGTTCCAAAATATCTCTCAAAGATATCATTCTTTATTTTGAAATACTCTTGCGTTTCTTGTTTTCAAAATGATCATATGCACAAACAAAATGGCATAGACCTTTTCAGGGCCGGCCCAACACATTATGAGGCATAAAGCAAAATTATCCGAGGGGGCCTTTTCAAAATTAATAAATAAATTATTAATATTTTTATTTAAAATTGATCTTTCGTACTTTTTTTGATGCAAAATTATTTATCAAATTATTGTAATCGATTTCATTTAACAATTCTTTTTCAATCGATAATAAAGCTAATTCATTTAATCTTTCTTGTGACATCATTAATCTTAGATAAGATTTAATTAATTTGAGTTTCGTAAAGCTTTTTTTTGCTGAAACGACAATTATAGGAATTGTTAACATTATTCTATAAGCAATATATGCATTTTGAAAAACTTTTTGTCGTGTTGATAGGAAAGTTTCAGACGAACGATTCTAAGAAACATTTTTAGTAAAAAACAATGCCTTTAATATAAGATGATTTTTAGTGAAAAGAAAAGGAATGCATTTAATATTAAAAGATTCTTCCAACGGTATAGTATCCTCATCCTCATAAATAGTTGCATTGATATTAATTCGCTAATAGTACCATCAACGCACAACACATGTATCAATTCAAAAGATGATTACATCAAAAATTGAAAATTAAAAATTTTTTGGAGGCCTTTTTTGTTTCTACGTATGATTAAAGAGTTTTGATAATATATTATTGGGCCTCTATACCGTATAAAAATTAAAATAAAAAAATTATTTTTTGGCGAGGTCTAAAGCAAGGACTTTAGAGCCTCTCCCTTGGGCGGCCCCCTGGACCTTTTCTTCAAAAACCATTCCCCCTTCAAAAACCTTTCAGAATGATCATATGGACATCAATGCACATTTGTTAAGCTATAATGACAATCTCACGTCAAACAAGATAGTCCTTTATAAAAAAAAAATTTGAACTAGGTGTCATATGAACACACATACCTAAGCCAGTATATATATATATATATATATATATATATATATATATATATATATTCCAAATCTTTTTGATTTGAAATTCTCAACACCTATATCAAATTCCTTCATCGACAACATATAACATATATGTTGATCTCCCTGAATACCACTCAGATATTTCCTCATTTCACGTCACTCTATATCTCTCTCCCTTTCTAAACTACATTATTTCGAAGTCACTCAACAATTGCCCTACCAACTCTTCTTTCATGACACTATATGAGCGCAACAAAACTCTCTATTTAAGATTATGGGTCCATTTGTTATAATTTTAAAAATAAAATCATTTTAAAGAATTTAATCTTTTTCTTATAACGTTTTTGAAAAAAAATTATTTAAAAAAAAAAAACTTCAAACAAAAAATTAGTTTAAATAGTTTCTTATAAAAAAATCGTTTTAAGTATTTAATGTTTTTCTTACAATTTTTTGGGATGATAAAATTTTAAGAAAATGGTTAAAATGAAAATATATTTTGAGTACTATTCAAAAAAAATTTAGATATATCTTTTCTTAAAAAAAAAATTATTATGTTAAATTCTCAAACAATGAATATCTAAGTTATTAAATGTCAAAATTACTTTTTTAATCTATAATTTAATGATTTTGAAATAATCGTTACTATTTTTGAATAAATGCTCATAAAAATTATTTTTAAAAATATAAAATTTAAAATCACTTCTTTAATAAACTATATAGTTAATTAAACTAGTTGTTTAGTTGGAAGAGACTAAATAATAGTTAATTAAACTAACAATATATTAGTTAAATAAATAGAAATTGATAGATAGGTTGGTATAAGTTAGTTATATAGATACCAGTACCAGCACTTTTTTATTTTTTTGGAACTAGGACCACTTTTTCATTTTGATAGATATATAGATTTGACCATTTCTATGGTCCCATGTTGAAAGAACGGGAAATTTCCCGTCTCCCATAAATGGATTTGATATATTTACTGTGTGGACAAATTCATCGTAAAATCTATTATGTTTTTAATATTATTCACTTAATCTGTCAAGAAATATCAAATTAAATTATTCAAATATTTAATAATTAATCACCATAAATTAATGAACAGTATGTAAATAAATACATATTTTAGTTTTTGAGAAAAAAATTATAAGATTCAAGTTGATTAGTAAGAAAAATTATAAGACCTGATTTAGGTTTTAAGAAAAACAAAAAATTTAGTCTATAAAAAAATAACTGGGACAGTTTAGTCATTATCTAGATCAGAGAAAAGAGAGTTAGATCCATAACAATAATTAAAATGAATTGTTTAATCCCTCACAATAATTAAAAAGAAAAGACAATTTAAGACCCAATTGTCTCTTTTCGGATGTCATGAGAACTAAGTTATATTGATTTTTTTTTTTCTTTCAGAAATTAAAAGTTACTTTTATTTTATTTAGGAACTAAATTGAATCTCATAATTTTTTTAAAAATGAATCTAAAAAGAATAGGTTAATTTCTGTTTACAACTATCATACTATTCATTTTATTTAAGGTGATTAATTATTAAAAAATATGCATAAAAAATCATTAAATGTTTCATTTAATTAAATATTTTTTAAAACATTTTAACTGTATATAGATTTTGAAATTTATATAGGGTGATGAATTTTTACGTAAAACACGTTACTTCCCATGCATATAGATATTTACATTTTGTAAATATTTACATTTATTAGTTACTAAAAACTTACATTCCAAGAAGACATCGTTTTAAATTCTGGATCACAAATGCAGTTGCACCTATAGAGTGAATTAATTTTTTATTAACACAAGATATTATGATACATTACTAATATTTTCACTCACCTATATATCTTCTATTTTATCTTTAATATCTCATTATCAACTCACATATTTTTTCATTACCTTTAAAAAACACTCTAAATCTACAATATAAAGACAAAGTAAAATATAATTTACTAATGCCACTGCATCACGTGATGGAGTTCCAATTTGAATCTCCGCAAGAAGGATTCTAAGGGTTTGTTTTGCAGCTACTACAAGCTAAGACCCTATATCTATATATCCTTCACCTACACCTTGTTTTAAGAGTATAACAATAAATAAGCAATGCAATCTCACATTCCCTTTATCCAAAATCCAATTTTCAAAGAAGAAGATGATTCACAATATTATTCTATTCCTCTGTGCTTTTCTCTCATATACCTCTTGTGCATCTTCTA
The DNA here is from genome assembly GCA_037974755.1 of Cicer yamashitae. NCBI lineage: Eukaryota > Viridiplantae > Streptophyta > Magnoliopsida > Fabales > Fabaceae > Cicer > Cicer yamashitae. Next base: position 51,727,203 of record JBBPBQ010000002.1, on the reverse strand, counting down.
TCAAAGATTTCTGTGTTGCAGATCTAACTCTTCCAAACAACCCTTCAGGCTATCCATGCAAATCACCATCACTTGTAACAGTGAATGACTTTGTATTCTCTAACTTTGTACCTGGAAAGATAATAACACCTTTTAATGTTGAAGCAACATTTGCATCTGTAACTAACTTCCCAGGTATAAATGGACTTGGTATCTCTGCAGCAAGAGTAGACATGAATATAAATGAAACTGTTCCAATGCACACACATCCTGATGCAACTGAATTACTATTCATGATTCAAGGTCAAATGACTTCCGGATTTATCACACCAACAGATGTTTTTGTTAAAACTATTAATCCTGGTGATCTTATGGTTTTTCCACAAGGACTATTGCATTTTCAAGTGAACTCTGGACATGGAAAAGCTATTGCTTTTTCTGCTTATAGTAGCTCAAATCCTAGCTTGCAAATACTTGATGATGTATTGTTTAGCAACAACTTATCAACTTCCTTAATTGCACAAACTACTTTCCTTGATTCTTCACAAATTAGGAAGCTTAAGGCTCTGTTTGGTGGCAGTGACTAGGATTACTTCTAAGTTTGTTTCAAATTATGTCATGTCAGCAATAAAAAAGTGATGTCAACAATAAACATAGGTGCGTTTTGTTTTTCTATTCTTTTGACTACAACTCTAACTTACTCTTTTTTTGTTTAAATGTTGCTAAAATTGTATATCTCAAAATCGGGTAAATTTCAAAGTAAATGTTCACGTTGAATCCTCTTTTAATTTGGTCATCGTGAATTTTATTTTAATTTGGTCATTGCAAATATATTTAATAAAATAAAGTTAAAATATCATTAATGACAGCGTCAAATCCACTTTTGATTTTGTCATTATGCAAACTTCAAAAATCAATTCATAATACCTAAAACAACTCATCATAATCACTTTCTTGTATTCTGCACTATTTTCTTTCATCAAATCAACAATATATTTTTTTTATTTATAATATTTTTCTATCCAAGAATTATGTAAAAACAATAGTGCACTCTTATCAAGCATAATAATAAAATTTATTTTAAGCACACTTTTATTTATAAATTATATTCATAAAAAAATAGTTTACATTTTTATTTCAATAATAAAGAGAAATAAATATTTCAAAGTTAACATAAATTTTGCCCAATTAATTATAAGTAATTATTTTTTAACAGATGTCATATTGTGTTAATATCTTCTTTACGAATAATCGACACCCAAACCTAAAATCTAGTTTCAAAAACAATTTTTTCATTTTTTTAAGGATTTTTCAACGTTTTTTCTATGTAAAATAAATTTTTGTGGCGATTCCATTAAATTCGAACTACCTCGAAATATTATGCTGGTGACAATAGAAATCTCCAAAATTTATATATGTATGTGAGATCAAAAATAAATCTATTGCATAAGAAAACATTGATATCTAACATGTAAGTTTTATGAGATAATTTGTTCTAATGTTATGGAAAGATTTTGACACAACTCACAAGTATGACTAATGTCATTTTGTAGTTGATAATGTGATTTTTCATGTTGGTTCATTTTTATTAGATAATTTGGAGTTGGATTTAAATGAGATATGTCTCATGTATCTAACAACAAGTTACTTAGGGAGTTGACACTCAAGTTGATTGAAGAGTCATCAACTCCACAATATAATATTTGTTAGACATGAATTTGACGCACAAAGACAAAGAGACTTCCACGCTACGTAGAATTTGATGTTTAGGATTTGAGATTGATTTTTGTTGTTGTAAAAGTAGTATGAATTATAGTCCCATTGTAAAATATTTCATTACAATCCTTTTTTGTCCATTGAATTAAACGATTCATTTTAAAAGGACATAATAATTGCAGATGGCAAATACTAGTTTATTCCAAAAGTTTATAAATTATCACTACACTACAAGAAAACACTCATTTTGTGGCCAACTTATAAAATATTTTGTGGCTGAAAAAAGCCCTCACAAATTACTGACTGAAAAAGCCCTCACAAATACTAAAATTCAAAATTGTTGTTATTTGTGGCGGAAAAAGCCCTCACAATGGATTTGAATTTCAACAGAATTTTGTGATGACAAAAGCCCTTACAAAATTCCACGTTGGGCATTTGTGAAGACTTAGGCCGCCACAAAATCACACCTTTGTGAGGGCAAAGACCGCCACAAAGTCACTCATTTGTGACTGCAAAGGCCGCCACAAAGTACTCGTTTGTGACTGCAAAAGCCGCCACAAAGGTAGTAGCGTATCGTTGGCATTTATGGCTGCATATATAGGCCGCCACAAAGTCCATTTTTCTGGCTGCAAAGGCCGCCACAAAAGTCCATTTTTCTCCTATAAATACAACACTTCCTCTCATTTTTCATTTCTACCTTCTCTCTAAATTTTCTCTCCACCTTCTCTCTACAAATATTTTTTCTCCAACATTTCTCTTTTAGTTGTTAAATTTCGGTAAGTTGTTATTTTATATTTTATTTTTTAATGTTATTTTTTATTTGAAGTTATTTTTTTAATGAATATTATTTAATTTTTTTTTTTGACAGTGGTGCTGTTTTGGTGATTGCGAATAGTTGTTACTGGTTTGTAAGCGTCAAGTCAGACACTACTCGGCATCAAGTATGTAATGCATTTTAAATATAGATTATTAATTATATAATTATTATTGTTATATGGTTTTTTAAAATATTTTTAGACTTAATATTTTATTTTAGAATGTAGATTAATATATTATTTTTAAAATTGAGTATAATATTATTTTTAAACTTTAATATTAGTAAGATTTGTTAAACAAATTACTGGTAAAATATTTAAATCGTAAAATTTATACTCAAATTAAAATGTAGTAATTTTTTAATTGTTGATGAAGTCCTATTTTTTTTATTATAGTTATTATTGGTATTATGATTTATTATGTTAGTAAAATATAATTATATCTAGAAATTGTAATTGTTTAGCAACAAAATAATACTTATGAAAAACAAGATTTATAATAATGATCTAATCATAAAATATGTAATATCATAAATATAAAATATTTTTTTATTATTTTTAAAATACATAAAAAGTTCATCATTCGAAATGTTGGTATATTTGCCCCAAAAAATATTAGAAATTATGTTGCTTACATAATATATGATAAATAAAAATTTGCCTCCAAACCTTGCTTTCCAGCAACAATAGCAGCAACCAATGTTTCAGCAACAACAATATTTTAATAATTATCAGTATGTTTCGTCATTTTCACTGCAGCTTCCTCAACCTCAAGCAGATCCAGCTCCATACCGACCAACTATGCCAACAGCTGGCTTGATCAGACCAGATTTAAATCAACCTCAACCAGCAATGGCTCCGTCGACTAGTGGTGGTGTACTTGAAGATGAATTGCAATTTCAAACCATGTTGGTGTATACTTTTGAGGGACTTTTGTCGTCGGGTAATATTCTATCAAATAATGATGGACAGAGTGGAGCTAATGATCAGAGCAATTACTATGATGATTGATGTATTTATATAATATTTGCTATTTTTATTTTTGGTTTGTATGAATTTATGGTTTCTATGAATTTGCTATACATTATTATTTAATTATGGTTTGTTTAATTTTTGGTTTGTATGACATGATTTATTAATTTTGGAATGTTTTATTTTGTTTGGTATATATAACTTAAATTTATAATTTTATATAATTTATTAATATATAATATTTATTTTAAATTGAATATAATTTCAAATATATATAATTTATTAATATATAATATTTATTTTAAATTTTAAATTTTTAAATTATATTAATATTAATTTTTTATATATAATATCATTTTTTTAATATTAATTTCGAATTTTATAAAAATTTTTTTTTTAATAAAGTCACACATTTGTGGCGGCCTAAGCCCCCACAAATGGAACCGTTTGTGGTGGCCAAAACCCTCACAAACTGATCATTTTATATCATGTCATCCTTTATGGCGGCCTAAGCCCTCACAAAGGACAGATTTTGTGGCGGCCAAAGCCCTTACAAACACTAACTGTTTTAAATTCGCAGTCATTTGTGGCGGCCTAAGCCCTCACAAATTCGTGGCGGACTTTTCCGTCACAATTTTGTGAGGGCTTAAGCTTTCACAAATGGTAACACAAAAAAAAAAGACATTTGTGGCCGTTTTGGCCACCACAAACGTTTGTGATTGGCTTATTTGTGGCTGCCAAAGGCAGTCACAAATTCTCCTGTTGTGGCTGTTTTTCTCCCTTTGTGAGTGCATTTGGCCCCACAAATCTTTGTTTTTCTTGTAGTGATATCAGTATAAATATTTTGTTTCTACATTAATGTGCACAAAAGACACTTTAAACTTTGAAATGAAGAAAACTCACAGTCAATTTCTAAAGCTTACTATCAATTACTACAACATTGCAAGTATAAAATTAAAAATTTGAAAAATGGGAGCAAAAACTATAAATCTTAAACAGTGCTAAATATATGAAAATAAAGAGAAATGAGTTGAAATCATAAGCAACAAAAACGGAGAAATAATCTTAACCAACAAAAATGACAAATAAACACTAAACGAAAAAAAACAAAAAAAAAATTGTGGGGCTGATACCTTTTTCACCACCGCTATTGTTACTTCTTTAAAGATGTGATTTTCATCATATATATCATTCTTCCTCTTCCTCTTAAATCATTTTATTTCTCTCTATTTCAAAGTTTAACCAAAATAAAAATAAAATTTTCTTTCTCTCTATTTCAAAGTTTAACCAAAATAAAAATAAAAGAATCGAAGAAAAAAAGAGAAAAATAGAAGGAAAAAAAAGAGAATGTGACCCACATTTTTTTATCACACATGTAAGAAGTCAAAGTCAATTAAATATTAATATGTACAAACAGTCCCAAAATAATCAATAAAAGGCTAAAATATTTTTGATCTAAGGATTTAATTGCCGTGCATGTAAATAGTTTTATATTTACATCAAATTTAAACCATTGGATAAGTACATTTAATGACGACAGTTATAGTTATATAGAAAGAGAATAAAAAGGACCGCAGGAAGTATAAGACAGCAATCGCCGGGATTTATAAGGTAATTTGAGAGAATTAGAATAACAAATATATATGAGTTTAACTTTCTCACTAATAAAATTAACAATTAAATTATTAATATTGACAAATTCAAAAAAAAACAAAACTGAACACTCTCATCTCACATTTACCCGTAGCAAGCATTGTAGACTAGTTAATTCTTTACATATAAATATATCATCTCCAGCTCCATACACTACAAGATGAAACTATTGTATCTACTGTGAAACGCAACAACAATGCACCCAACAAAATTTTAACTGATTCTACTATGATGGTTTATTATTCCTAGACACACGCAAGCGAGTTACCAAACCATAAAAAGACAACGAGTTACCAAATCATAAAGATACAGATGACTAAAATCATTAGCCTTTGCATGAAGGCAATTCCAAGAATAGTACTTTAGATATTTCAAAATGTATTCCAGCATTTTTATTTTCAGAGACTCTTTTGTTTCTTAGTTTTTAAAATTATCATATATTTGCAAACCAAATTGCATAGACCTTTTTTTCAAAAATCATTCCCCCCTTCACCCAACCCGAAAAATTCAAAAAATAATTATTTGCATTATTTGGAAAAACCACTCTCACACTAAGCTAAATTTTTATTTATAACCACGTTTTTTTAGAAGAATGAACACTAAAAAAACAAATGCCTCACCGACTCATTTGCCCCATTATATCTAATGTACACTTGTTTATTCGACGTGATATTATCGATATAAAATAAGAGTGGGTATATAGAAGCACATTTTCTGTTCACTTTTTGTGAGACTCACAATAAATTATATTAAAATAAAAGTTTAAATATATTTTTGATCCTTGTAAATATGTTTCGTTTTGATTTTAGTTTTTGTAATTTTTTATTTATTTATACCCATGCAAATTCTAACAAGTTTTAAAAAAAGTCCTTTTATGAATCTTTTTTGTAAAAAAATGGCAACATAGCTAATTTGGATGAAGTGGCACATGGTAACTGTGTAATTATTATTGACTAGACAATATTTAATATTTAAAATTAAAATTCATTTTATTAACTCATTTAATTATTTAATTATAAACTTAAAACTAATTAATTAATTAATTAACCAATTAAAAATAAAAACTCAACGGTCTTCATCTTCAACCCCAAATTTTTTAATAAAAATTCAGCAACCTTCATCTTCAACCTTAATTTCTTCATCTTCAAATAAATTTTTTTGATATCTGGATACAAACCCTAAAAATTCAAATCTCTTATTTTTTTTTACACCATAATTTGTTGTTTCACCTCAATCTAAACAAAGATTGTTAATGGCACAATAAAGATTGTTATTGAGCAGACCAACTTAATACAAATGATTTAATACTTAAATGGGTTATATCATTAGTTTTGTTATTGTATGATTGGTGATATTCTATGAAAGACTTGTTTAATTGCTAATGAATATTTCAGAACATGAAATACATTTATAAATTCTTTTGAACATCCATAATTAGTTTCTTGGTAACATCAATATATTGTATTTATACGTTTTCTTAATTACCGTTGATATTGTTTTGTTTGTTTCTTGGTATAAGTTTGATATTTAATCCTTCCAGCAGAACAATACTTAAAATTTAAGTTTCATAAGTTTAATTGAGTTGTTGTGGCATTAACAATCCTTGTTTAGATTGAGGTGAAACAACACCCTCCATCTAATTTCAACAAAGGAATCATTAAGTTGTGGTGTAAGAAAAATGAAATATTAGAATTTTTAGGATTTGAATTCAAATATGAGAGTTTGTGATTTGAAGATGAAGGTTGTTGAGTTTTTATTAAAAAATTTGGGGTTGAAGATGAAGATTATTGAGTTTTTATTATTTAATTGGTTTATTAATTAATTAATTAGTTATAATTTTTTCATTAAATAAGTAAATGAGTTAATAAAATGAATTTTAATTTTAAATATTAAATATTGTCTAGTCAACAACAATTACACGGTCACCATGTGTCACTTCATTCAAATTAGCCATGTCATTTTTTTACTAAAAAAATTCATAAAGGACTCTTTTAAATAAATAAAAATTATAGGGACTAAAATCGAAATGAAACATATTTGTAAGGACCAAAAATATATTTAAACCTAAAATAGATGAATGTTATTGAAATATAATCATATAGTTATTAGTGGAACTCATTTAGTTCTTTTTGTATGACGTTGGTTTCAAGGAATTGTGTGCATATTAAGTTATAATATTAAAAAATTAATAAACGAGTGAGTGTATAATTAAGGTCCATTTAAACACTCATCTTGTCTAAAATCAACTTTTAGTCATCTCATTTATAAAATCATTTTTTTGTCCCCTATGACTAATTATTGAGATTTTTTTATTTTTACAATTTTTATAATGTGACACTCTCATTAATGACATGACACTTAGATGAGTTGAATAAATTTTTTTTTCATATTATTATTATTGTAATTAATTTTATTTATATTTTAAAATATTAAAAATAAACTTATTTTATTAAAAATATTTTAAAAAAATATTTAAAATTTATTTATTTATTAACTTTTTTTTAAAAATTTAACGGTGATGAATTTGTCCACGCGGTAAGTAGATCAAAATCTATTTATTGGAGAAGAAAAATTTCTCGTTTATTCAGTAGTGGGACCATAGAAATGGTGATATCTATAAATTTATCAAAATAAAAAAGTCTTCATCTCTATATTACTAACTTAGATCATCCACATTTGATTTACTGTGGACGGTAGATATGACCATTTCTACTATCCCGTCATTGAAATAATGAAAGTTTTCATTTAACTCCCATAAATAGATTTTGATCTACTTACCGTGTTGACAAATTCATCACCGTAAAATCTATTCACCATTTAGATGTTTTTAATAATAAGTTAATATCTTAAATGATAGTTTAATAATAAGAATTTACTTTGTAACTTTAAGATATTAAGTTCAAATCCCTTTAAAAAAAGATTGTAATTTAGTTATTAATCTCACTTTAATTAATTAAAAAAAATTCATCGGTAATGTAATTAAATGAACAGTGTGTAAATAAATACATATTTTACTCATTGAGAAAAATTATAAGGCCAATTTGAATTCTAAAAAAATAAAAATTACTTTAGTTTCTAAAAAAAAATTAAGACAATTTAGTTATTCTTCGAATCAGAACAATTAAGTCCGTAACAATAATAAAAAATAGATAATTTGATTTCGGTTAATAATTAAAAAAAGATAATTTAAAACTTAATTGTCTTTTTTTTTATTTAGGTATAAACAAATTATACTGATATTTTATTCAAAGACTAAAAATTATTTTTATTTACTTTTTAGATCAAATTGAGTCTTACAATTTTTTTAAATAACTAAAAATAAAAATAGGTTTCTACTATATGATCATTCATGCAAGAAGGACTCTAAGAGGAATCTGTTTTGTAGCTACTAGAAGCTAAGGCCTTCTCTCTCTGTGTGTATATATATATATAAATATATATATCTCAGTTCCATATAGTCATAGGAGTATAACAATAAAAAGCAATGCAATCTCACATTCCCTTATCCAAAATCCAATTTTCAAAGATGAAGATAATTCACAATATTATTCTATTCTTTTGTGCTCTTTTCTCATATACCACTTGTGTTTCTTCTTCTTCTGTCAAAGATTTCTGTGTTGCAGACCTAACCCTTCCAAACAACCCTTCAGGCTATCCATGCAAATCACCATCACTTGTAACAGTGAATGACTTTGTGTTCTCTAACTTTGTACCTGGAAAGACAATAAAACCTTTTATTAATATTGGATTAACAGTTGCATCTGTAACTAACTTTCCAGGTATCAATGGACTTGGTATCTCTGCAGCAAGACTAGACATGGATATAAATGGAACTTTTCCAATGCATATACATCCTGATGCAACTGAATTAGTAATGATGGTTCAAGGTCAAATAACTACTGGATTTATAACACCAACAGATGTTTTTGTGAAAACTATTAGTCCTGGTGATGTTATAGTTTATCCACAAGGACTAGTGCATTTTCTAGTAAACTCTGGACCTGGAAAAGCTATTGCTTTTGTTGCTTATAGTAGCTCAAATCCTAACTTGCATATACTTGATGATCTATTGTTTGCCAACAACATATCAACTTCCTTAATTTCACAAACTACTTTACTTGATTCTTCACAAATTAGGAAGCTTAAGGCTCAATTTGGTGGCAGTGGCTAGGATTGCTTATTATGAATCCACTTCTACGTTTGTTCCAAATTATATATGTTATGTAAGCAATAAAAATGTTATGTCAACAATAAAAATGTTAGAGTAGAAGGCTCAATGTGAGCTTAAGTCATTGTGTTTTTATGCTGACTCTATAATGATAATTTACTTTATTTTGTTGCAACTTGTCACAGCCTTTTTCTCATTTTTGTTATTTGAATGTGCATCAGAATTCAGAACAAAGCAGTGTTTTGTCCTTTCATCAAGCTATTAATCAAGTTATTATGGATCATATCATATTCAAAGTTCTTATTTATTTTTCTTCGCCTTCTTTAAAAGTAAATTTTTTTTCCAAGCAAAATCGAGAGGATTATGTCATTTTTTATTGATAAATTTCGTGTTGTTGAAATTACTAGAGGAATAAAGAAAAATCTTTGATTGCATTGTTTTCTAAGGAAATGATGGAAAAATACTTGTTACAAGTTTGGGATGCTAGAAATAAGTGCTAAAGAAAGAGGTGTGATAGAAGTAGCAGAGAGAGAGTGGATTTCTCTAATTTGGGACAACAAAGGTCTACAAATGATGCGTTAGGTCGAGTTTGGTGTATCCCTTACTTGGTCCAAATATTTCAGGTCAAATTTTAAATGTTAACTTGTCCCTTGCTCCGATCCCGATGAGTTGCGAGTTCATTAAAGACGAAACAAAATAAAGAAGAGACCGAGTGACGAGACGCTAAATAGTAATTCTACTGTTTTTTAGAAAAAAACATTTAAACATAAAGAAACTTATATGGTTACAACTTGCCAATTCTTATTCAATAGTAATAATTCATAATATTGTTTTACAAACTATAAATTACTAAGTTAGTAATTAATTTTTTAGAGAGCGTGAATCAATAATAATCTAAAATAACAATAAAAAATAATCATTTGTCCTTAAATTAATTTGGGACGGGACGGGTAACTTGAAGTGTAACCTCATTTTTCTATCTTATCCTTGTTTTGTCCTAATTTTTTTGGGATGGATCAGACTCATCTCATTACTTACGAAACAAGACGAGTTCATATGACGGACCAGTTAGAGTCCTATATCAGAGAAATGGCGACCAGAGATAAAATTCTTGTGGGATCTACATATTTATCATTTCTCTCAAATATGGAATGATAAAATTCTTGTGGGATCTACATATTTACCATTTCTCTCAAATATGGAATGAAAGGGAATGAAGGAAGTTTGTTTCCCATGGGTATTCTATTAAACACAATATAGATATGGAATTGAATATAGAGATTTATAGAGAGACTGTGGCTTTAATAAACTATACACCAACTGTAAAAATAAAAACTATTCACCCAAAAAAATTAATAAATTAATTAAAATAGAAAAAAAAAATGAACAATTTAAAATTAATTAATAATTAAAATACTTATTTTACATTATTTAAATTAATAATTAGTGATATTAAGTAGTTTAAATTAATCATTTCATTTCAGCTAAAATAATTAAATTAAATTTGAGGTAGTTTAAAATGAAAGTCTCGGAAGCATTCTGGTACATTTAAAATCAAAACATTTTCTCTTCTCTATTTCTTTTATCTTTTTTTTTATACTAAACAATATATTAAAAAAAATGATGTTTGAACATATATATTTGACGCCGATTGCCGAATATATTGTTTATCGTATTTATATGGTGAACATTATTTTTTGTCAATTTTTTTTTAATAATAGAGAATTTTTTTTATGCCACATACTAATATATATCCATAATCATTTTTAATAATTCATTAAACACTAAAATATAAATTATTAATCATTTATCTAACATATATTTCATTAATTACTTTAGAATATTGTTGTGATCTGTAGTTAAAGAAGTTGTAAAGTGATAAGTGTGATGCATATATTTAAGTGGATAATTACAGACATATATGTATTTTGTGTTACAAAAATATTTTTAACTTTTTTTATTTAAAAAAATTGTTATTGTTAAAAAAAATCAACAGTATACCGTGTGTGTGTATATATATACGGTGTGAAAATTTATGTTACAAATAACAAAACAGAAATTAAAAACTTGGCGTGACATTGACCAAAGTGGACATAAAAAAAACATTGATCATAGTGAGTAGGGAGGGGAAAGGGTTTTTGGTTAGAGTAATAAGAAGTTAAGAACAACAATTAGGTATTGATGTTTGAATCTTGATTGCACCACAAAATCAAAAAGGAATAAAAAACAATCAGGAAGATGGGTCAAACTGAAAGCACGGAAGCACAAACCACGACGACGACTATGACAATGGATTCGAATTCGAATTCTAATTCTTCTAATCCCACTTCCTTGGAATCCGTCATCGCAGGTTTATTTTGTTTTCATTTCTCACGCAGTTTACATGTTTGTGTTAATGCCTAGCTGAAATTTCACGTTCATTTTGTTTTTGTTCATTTATTTCAGAAGCTGCAGCATATGGAAACCAAAACACTGAGGTTTGTTTGTCTTCAATTTAATCACAATAAATGAAATGGCTCAGAAAGCTCTTCAATGAGTGAGTGAACGAATCAATGAAAAAAATTGGAATTTGATGGAATTTTCAGTCTGTTGAAGAAATGGCTCAGAAAGCTCTTGAATGCCCTTGTATTGCTGACCTTCGAAGTGGTGCTTGTGGGTTTCAATTTTCAGAGGCATTCCTCTGTTTTCTCAAGAGTACTTCTGAAGAAAAGGTGTGTCTAATGTTTTACTTCATTATTTCCTTGATTCTTACAGTGAAATTTGTTTTCTTCATTTCATTTGAGTTTGAGTCTTTGATTCATGAAAAAAGAGCTAGGTACAGTATACTACAAGTGTGATTAGTGTTTTAATTGTAGATCGCAGAAACTAGTGATTTGTTGTTTGTTCAAATTACGCTATGCAACTGTGCTTGGTTTATGTGGATAACTTGATGATATAACTGTTATAGGTCTTTCTACTGATTCTTTCAGCTTCCTTGGATAGAACTTGCAATTCTAACTGGCAACACTTTTAATGATTTTCTTGTTTCTTTTTATATTCCTCCTACCTGTCTTTTTTTAATCCAATGGCTTGGTAACAGCTTAGAAATTGTGGTCAATTTGTTCCCCTCCCAATCATTGCATTATTTGGCTCTTCTACAAATTGGCACAGGAATCTTACTTATGCAACATCAGTATGATTAGTAGAGTTATGTGGCAACATGCGAGTCCATGTTACCAAATCATCATCTATTCCATGTAGTAGCAATTAGCCAACTAGCACTCGTCAATATAGGCAAAATTCAAATATTTTATTTTCAAGTATTGAATTTCTATATTCTCATCTAAGGTTGGAATATGCAATTGCTCCATTTTTGTAGGGCTCGGACTGTGTAAATCCATTTGTTGCTCTGCAGAGCTGCATCAAGGCCAATCCAAATGCGTTCTCTAAGGACATTCTAGGCGAAGATGAAAGCAAGGAGTCGGAGCCAGTCCAAGAATACAAAATAATTCCTCCTGATTGGTCTAAGGAATCTCAAAGTTCAAAGTCCAGGCTTTAAAGAAAAAGTTGAGATCTACTCAAATAACAGTATGTCAAATTCATTTTAGATTTCTAGTAGCTTTTGCTGATTGAAAAAGTTACAGGTTCGATAAGGGCCTGAAGCTCTGAACTATTTTCTGTATTCACTATTAATTAAAGCATTCCACCTTATTTTCACATTTTTCACAGATTCATATAGGAAATGGTGGAAGCATAAAAAATAGGTGCAAACAAGGTGACAATTCTATAAATAATAGTAAAAATAGAAAATATTTTCTTAAATCAAACAGGTAGAAGCCTTGGGGTGCACTTTTTTTTTTTTTGAAGAAAATAAATCAAATTCCTTATCTGCTTGTTTTGGGATTGCATTAAATGTGTAAACCTTTCTTACCTCCATAATCTGTTATCTAGTAGATGAATATTGACATTGATTGAATATCTACATGGTCATGAAAATGAAGATTTCCTTGAAGTTCTATGATACTGTTGTTTGGTCTATCAAGTTATAGACCAAGTTGAAATGCTGCATAAACTTTAACTCTGAAGTGATCAACATGAAAATTCATTAGAAGTAAAAAGATGTCTATTGATAACAAGCCCCAAAGGTGTATTGATACATTGTCCTTTATTTGAAATATCATGGATGTTTATTAACCGTGATCCCGAAATAGGGAAACTCCCAAACTTAAAAGAAAATCACATTCACTTTCTTATGTTTTAATAATAATATAATCAGATTTGTTTCTTCTTTCTTTTAGAACTATTTAAACTTTTAGCATGAAAGAAGGCTCCTTTCTATTTATTTCTAGAATACACGTACACAATTATACACAAATACCTGAATTTAAATTCCAGCATAACATATATCTACCCTATTTTATGCTCTTTTTTTTAAATAAGAAAAGTGAGTATTTTTCAAATAAAAGAATCTACAAGTAATTTATTTGCATATTTAAACTTAGAAAATAATATAACTCTTATTGTACCCACTCTTGCTTGTCTTTAACTCTCTAGATTCTACCTGATTCTTCCGATCAATTCTCCAGTTTTCTCGTTCCTCTTGTCAACTCCTTTAAAATATTCAAACAAACATAGCATTAAGATTTGCTGCTAGTAATTGTAAGTGTTTTCCATCATTTCCTTAGAAAACAATGCAATCAATTTTTCTCTAAGTCCCTCTAGTAATTTCAACATGATGAAATTTCACAATAGAAAATGATAGAATCCTCGCAATTTTGTTTGTTCTTTGTTACTTTTTAAACGTATAATTACCTATGAATTGAGCAAGGGTACATTTACCTATCAATTCTAATGCCTTACGGTCGTGGTAAACGGATAATTAAACGAGGGTAAATATACCTTCACTTAAAAGTTTAAAAAGACTGCTTCCCTCTCTTCAATGAATTAGTCTTGTAAATAAACACAAATACGAAATAACCACACAATTATTCAATAACACACAGCAATAGTTCATGAATTGTTTACAACAAAGTAGCCATGCAAATTAACATTGTTCAAAAATAACAATGCAATTATTTGCCAACACAGAGAAATCAAAGGGAAAATAACAATGTAACAGCTAACATGGAGAGCCTTTGTAAAATGGAAATACTTAACTAACCTCAACGTTAACCAATAATGCGTTCTTACGATATAACCAAATGTGTTTCATGAATGAATTCGGCATTTCACGTAACTTTATCGTTCAAATAGTCTTCAAATGCTTCAAGCCAGTGGAAAATCTCACATTTCCGCAGGAGCGGACTTCAAATTCCACTAGGCTAGGCTTCACTCCTTCCTTAACATCCCACCTTTCTAGGTTCCTCAAATTCCAGAATCTTAGCACTTGAAGTTGTTGAAAGACTCCTGAGGCACAGACCATCTTTTTCCAGAGTTGGCATAAAAACACAGTGACTTAAGCCTGAGCAGGTTCTGCAACTCTGGCATAGGATCATCTGATATTTTTTGAAGCTGACAAGGTGAGATAAGTGAGATTCTTCGGAAGGTGACTCACGTGAAGTTTAACCTCTAATTTTCCAAACAACCGAAGGGATGAGAGCTTCTCCAGCTTTGACATATTATTCAATACAAGTTTTTTAGGATCACCAATTTCATCCACCGATTTAAGTCTCAGTGATTGAAGTTGTTCAAGCTTCACAATCTTCTCTGCAAGTGTGTCTTGCTATCCATTCAACTATAAAGCTAATTTTAATTTTTGAAGGCCTTTCAACTTGTGAAGGTAACAAAGAAGAGGGTAATTCCCATACAAGAATACACCCCATAGTGTGTGAAGAATTTCGTTAAAGTTTCCCCTCGGCTTGCCATCAAGTTTACTTCGATAATTTTGGGGCAGATATAATTTCTTCAGTTTCTTTAATTCCCAGATTGAGCTAGGGATGTAACTGATACATGTATGCTTTTAATCCAGTGTTTCCAGCTCCCAAAGTTTGCATATGCATAGGGGTAATTCCTCTAAGTAAGTCTTAGGTCTTTCCCTATAAAAGCTAAGATACTTGATATTATTGAATAATGAATTTACTTGAAGTCTTAGGCAACTGTGGTCTGAATGATCACGAACTCTGGTCTCCAGGAACTGCTCACTTGCAATGCCAGTTGAAAGGATCTTACCTATATGTTCTCCTGGTTTACTTCCCTCTCGCTTGTCAAAACAAAGAATAGACAGGAGGATTCCTTTCTTGCTGAATGCTTGTGCGGAGTTTGCATCAAGGTCACGATCATCAAAATGATAGGCAAATCGCCGATCTAAATGCGTATCCAAATACTGACCATGGCTTGTTCTGTTATTATTTTGCAATATGATTTCTCTGAGTATACTTGGCAAACAACATGTCTTAATCTTGCCATTGGACTTTAGTGCCACTACTTGAATCATGTTGCGGTCTCTCAACTCTTCTGGGTAAACATTCTGCAGTGTCTTCAGGTGATTTTCCATTGTTCTGTCGCCCCAATCTTTCTCCAACCCATAGATTGACTAATCTCCTTGCTGGGATTTCAGTCTTATGGAAAATTTGTGAAGTAATAAAGACAGTCCCTCATAGTTTCACTCAATTCTTCCTTGTTCTTTTTCCAAGCTTGCAGCCAATGTGTTTTGTAACGGCCATGATTAAATTGTTCCAACACCCACAATAAGCTGTCTTGAGTTATGCCTTTTGCTGACATGACACACCCAAGAGATAAGATTGCTAATGGCAAGCCCCCACATTTTCCCACTACCTTCTTTGCAAATTTTTCCATATCTTTCAGGCGATCACGTACCTGGGTCATAGACAATGTCTGGTCTTTAGTCCCGTCGTTTTTCATGAGCAGAATGTTTGCTTTGTTTGTTGCTCCTACAGTTACTGTCACCCAGACATGGATAGAGAACTGTTTGACCACATCGTTGTTTTGATAAACTGCCTTTGCCAGAGTTGTCTTCCCCACACCTTTCATCCCCACAATGCAAAGTTTCGAAGCATTATCACTGCGTGTAGTCAGTTTCAAGACCAAATCTCGATCTTCAATTTTCAAACCAACTACTTTCGTTGACTCCTGTCTTTCAATGGTGCAAGTTTTTATTAAATTCTGAAGAAGATCAATTGCATTTCTGATCTCACTTTGATGGAACTCAGGTTCAGTCACATACAATTCTTGTAAATTGTCCAGCTCCTGAGCAATGGCCTTTAGTTGCTCTACACAAGCGTTTCTCCCTGCGGTTTCTTCTGCTTTCTGAAGCTGCTTATGCATTTTGTCCAATGCATCATACATTGACCTCATTTCAACTACTTGCTCTGAGCTTGTATTCAGATTTTTCAGCTTGCTTTCAATGCTTTTAATGGCTGTTATGATTTCCTGTCATTTGTAATAGAGGGGAAGGTTGACTTTTCTGCAGCTCTATCAATAGAAGTTAAGTTGTACTCGAACAGTTTATTAAACTCAGACAATGAGCTTCATCTCCTTTCTGAATGGACGCTTAACAAATGGAATGCCCATCTTGAGTTTATTTAATATGCCGAAAGTTTGAACCCACCATAAGTAGTTGTTAATGTGGATCTCTGCATTTTCAATCATTTCTTCTGTGACTGTTCTCCAGCAGTTTTCTGTTTCAGTTTCAAACTGAAGCTGAGTCAAGTCCTTCAGGAAAGCATGCAGCGGAAGCAGGAGATATATAGACCATCTCTCTTCCATTCCAAAAAAAAGATTCATGCTCTTCTCGATCAATTCATCAAAGCTTGTAGAAGGCCTTTTCTGCTTCTGGCTTTGGGCTGTTGCAAAGTTATGGAGCTTTTTTGCCACAGGTTGGTACTCCTCTTCGGTTGTATATTGATCTAGAAGACTTCTATTCTTAGATTTTGAACTCAACGAAGACATACGAATGTTTTTGGCTTTCTCATCTTTCTTTTCAAAATGATCTGTCAGTTTATTTTTGACATCATCTATATGTCGAAGAACATCTTTAATGGTCATCGGTCTAAGGATAGTGGTAGTAAGACCCCAAAACGACCCTGGGCCTTGTTTGTAGTACTCACTGCAACAGCCTTCTGTTTTACTAACAACTTCTCTTGTTGATTTTACCCATTGATTCTCAGCTTTGCTTAGCTGAAGATGACTTCGAGATAGATCTTCTATATCCCAAAAAGAACGAACTCATGATTCTACTTCTTCCTGTTTCTTCCCAAGTTGATCATGATCCTCAAGAGAGCTTCTAGTAACTCCGATTTTCTCTTTATCCACTTAATTTATCTTCATATTTGTTAAGTAGTGTATCAAGGCATTGAGAAACACTCAAATACACTATTAATAAAACCCAAAAAAGAATCTTAATGGTAGTCATGTTGTACTCCCTATGAGTAATCTGTATCGCTGCTTTCAGTTAGTTTGGAAATGAATTTCTGGTGAATTTTTAGACAGAGCTATTCAAGGGGTCAACTTAGTAGAACACATAGTTTGGTAAAAGGGTTACAGTTATCAGAATATGTGCAATTTTATCCTACTTTAGGAAGGATTGGCCTGGCTGACAACATTTTTCTAGTTCAGATTGGCCAGTCACTAGCCTGTCTCTTGTCGAAACATTTCTTTGGCTGTAACTGTGCAAATATACAATTATTAAGTAAAATGTGCCGGCTGTTATTTAAGTTTAGTCTTTGCATTTTTAAATTTGTGTAATCAATTTGAAGAAAATTCATAGCATTCATACCTTTTTCTCTTTTTTTTCTTCTATTCCATGATCCATTGACATGAATTAAACAATCTATTTCACTGGTGACAAGAATCTTTCTGTTTCACGTGAAGTTATTTCTAGCTAGTACTTAGCTTGTTTCCATGAACAAGGTATTGACTTTGGCTAATATCTATTCTTTCACAGGATAATATGAGCAGGGTTGACATGGCTGCTTGATGGCTTCATTCACTTTCCTTTAAATATTAAATAACTAAATGGTAAACTAACTTTAGTATTAATGATGCAACCAAACAAGATACGATTAGAGCAGTAGGCAGTAGGCAGTAGAAGTATATGATCATTACAATGCAAATTTACTTTGAAGAGCTTTCTGTCTTGCTACTGTGACCAACCATTGTTTTCTTCTGATTTTCAATATTTTCTTCATACTTTATTTCCATTTTTCAAGGAGAAGCTTGACACAAATGGTAAGTGCAGGGTGCGCTTTAGAGGAATAAGGTGTATCAACATTTAAAATTTTATTATCTTAATAATTTGTGAAACATCATCAATTGAAAGATAATATTGTAGAATTAGTTTTGATACTTTATCCAAACTATCAGCTGAGTTTATAATTATACAATTTATTAGTAAAAGTTTTAATGATGGTTAGTAGTTAGGGACTTATTTAAACATTTTTATAAGTGAGACCTCTATCATAAGAATCGTAACAATAAAAATTACCGCGTAAATTTAATAATTTCATAGATCAATAACAAGAACACACGGCCTCCGCAATAGTTACAACAGATAAAACAACGAATGTGGATTCCATGCAGCTTGGGGACCTCACATTCACATATTTGAGACATTGGTGATCTTTTAATCGAGATTATACGGTTTAAATTTAAGCTCAGTAATTTGAATTATAAAATTAAAATTTGTATTTTTTGAACCGTTTAATCTTGATCGAATGACCATATCTCGAATGTGTAAATGTAGATCCTTTGACTGTGAATATGTGAACAACCATTGAACCTTCCTAAGACTCTTCAACATATATTGCTAAACATGGTTATTTATGTTGTAAAAATTGACCACCAATGCCACTCGATCGGTATCTTCATCAGCAATTTTGCACTGGCTCTGACCAAACCACCCCCAAACTGACTATATATTTTTAGCCAACTATTTAAGATTGAATTCACCTAAATCTAAAGGAGCCTCTCACTAAACATTCATTTGTTGAAATTTAGTATGAGTTAAAAGGAGAAGATGAAGAAGATACGCCACGTCTCTAGTTTGCTTGACAATTTAAATATTTATGTTCTTTAAATCTTTTAAAAAGGTTAAAATTTTATTATAAATACAAATCATTTAGAAAAACTCGAATTCAAAACTTGATAGAAACAATCTTCTATTATAGTTTGCTTATTTCTCGGTCGAAAAAGTCTCTTTCTGCTTAAAATAGGAGGGTTAAAAAAAACAATGTTAAGAGTAAAATAATTTGTATATAAGATTTTTTAATGTGCTTCGATTTTTTCGACAAAGATAAGCCAAAGGAAATTACTCGAGTAAGTTCCGTGAAGGGTTCATGTGTGTGCAAATAAACGTTAATGAATTTCTTTTTCCTAAGTGTTTGTTTTGTTTCTTCACAAATGCATTGTTTTAAGGTTTTATATCAGTTTGTTTGTCTTCTTGTAATTTATTTTTTAAAATGAATGATTTAGGATTAATTTAGTGTTATTTATAACACGGCATCAGCTTAAGTTCTTGATTTTTACGCCAAATCGTCTTTACAGGGATATGTATACAATATTTTTCTTTAGCTTTTAAATATCTATATTGAGAAAGATGGATAATATATAAATTGAGTATATAAAAAAGTTATAAATAGAGACAACGATATGCTACACTATAATTTTTAAGATAGTTAAACTTTATTAATCGAATTTCAATCCTAAATTAGATGGTAAGTTGGTAACAGAAAATTTTATAGTGAAAATTATATCAAAATTACTTTTTTTAAAAGACCAAAATTATTGTAGTGAAGATCTTATAAATATTGTAAAATAAATTATGGCGCCTATATAAATAGGATCGGCTAAACGTAAGTCTATCAAAACTATTGCTTTAAATTTCTAAAAAAATTTAAAAAAATATTTAATAAAGACCTCCAAATGTTTTTTCCACTTAACAAAATGTCTCTTATTCTAATATTTTCATAACTAAAACTAATAAAATCTTATCTAAAATTAATATTATCTCAATAATTATTAAATCAATTGACTATAGTATCAATTGAAAGAAAAGCATTATACGAAACCGATTATATTAAATCAATGATTTTATATTTTAAAGTGTCTAAAAAAATAAATTTTGATAATTCTTTTAGTAATTTTATTAAAATTACTATTATTAACTTTATAAGATCTTAAATTAAAATTTGTTTTAGACTTTCACATGCGTTGGAGCGTGGGTCTATATAAACATAAAGGCGTACAAATAAATTTACCATTAGATTCGTAATTATGAGTTTATGACTATAACATATAGCTAAAGATTATTATTTTTAATAGTTATTTTACACTCAGTTTATGTGTCCTTTCTCATATTATTATTCTTTCAATAATGATACTCTGACTATTTGGCTAGTTCAGAATAATCAATGTTCAACATAGGTTATGTTTGAATTAAAGATTGCGAAATTATGTTTGATTAAAAAGAGTTTACTCAAACATAATAAGTCTAACGAAATGTAATTTATTTGCATGAAACTTGTCAAAAATTACTTTTTAACATGCAATTATAAAACCAAATGTAACATCTCAAATGATAAAAGGAGATGAAAAAGTATTAAAGGCAATACTTCCATACCAATGTGTGGTTGAAGCCAAATTTGCCTATGAAAAATACTCATGCTCTAAGTATAATTTGTTAACTTCAAACCAAAACATTTACTTAATTACCTAGAATTTAGTTTAACTTGGAGTTGGTTTGACTTGCTACAAAAAGTTTTACATAGTTATGCTGAATTTCAACAAAATAAAGACCTAAACACTTTGATTTGCATGATCTTATGAATAAACCAAAGTCACTAAAGCAAGTCAACAAAAGAGAAAAATAAATTTAAGTAATGGAAAAAATTGTAACTTAAATTTGTGTCATTTATCTTTAATATAATAATAGAATTGCCAGCAAAAAAATTAATACATATTTTCAACACGTTACTTTTTACCGATTGAAATTCATACGAGTACATCTGAATGGAAAAGATTTACAAATATAAATTTTAACCAATAAAAAAGAGTTTTGCTAATATTTTTATTCTCACAACTGAAATAAAAAATTAAGACACATTAACAACAAAATACAGTACAAAAAGTTGTATAAACCTTGCCAAACATAAACTTTTCAAGAATTAATCAATTAGTCAAATAGTGTCTGCCGGCTAGAATTTTTGAAATAACCTATCACATACTTCAACACACAAATTCAATCTTAAACAGTATCTCAATCTCTAAATATAATACAAAAGGAACAAGTTAACCACCCAACATATAGAAGAGACAACCTCGTCTGCTAGTTGCCTATGTAATCCATTTAAAAACATCAATAAAACATCACATCCTCCAAACCAACAGCACACATACAATTAGAAAATTCCCTCATTTGTCACTACTAGGCAGTACCTCTACACACCATGGACCCGGGTTCCCTACGGTAAGTGACTGCATAATCGTCCAACTAATATCGGATGGTCCAGATCACAAGTTCAATAATTTTAGTTTTTTAAAAAAATTAAAATATGTTTCAGATCTGAATCGTTTGATATCGATCAAGCGGTCACAAAGACATTGATTGCGTGAATGCGTGCACTCTATTATGTGAGTGCAGGAAATCCAATTTCATACACCATGCTTTTATTTTATAAGTACATGGGAGAAACTAATGAACATAAAGTCTTTGGTTCTATGATCTATATCCCTCCTCTTGTTTTTGGTCAATGATCCAACACTACTAACCCCTTCAAACACTTCAATCTTTCTTCTTCAATATCTTAAAGTTTTTTTCTTTCTTTCATCACAATGACCATGGAACCAAACCCAACATCAGATCACATTCTTGACTGGCTTGAAGGTTCTGTCTCTTTCTTTCCATCATTCTTGGATGATCCATATAACAATGGTTACATCCAAGAGTATCAATTGTGGGGTCAGAACCAAGAAATTAGCAACCAGTGTCAAACTGATACCAATACTGATTCACCTAATGCCACAAACAGCACCACCAATATTGTTGTTGCTAGTACTACCACAAGCACAACATCCCTTGAGCCTAATAGTTCCAACAACATACCCTTTTCTGATTTGCCGAAGAAACGAAATGCCGCCGATGAATCAAGTCTCAAGAAACAATCACAAAACCAAAAGAACAAGAGAATCAAGAGCCGTCCAATGAATGAAGCTGATAATGGAGATGTAGCTCTTGAAGGGACAGTGGTTAGAAAACCAGGTGGAAACAAGAAAGGTACAGCTAAGGCCAATGGAAGTAACTGTAACAGTGGAAACAACAAGGATGGTAGGTGGGCTGAGCAGTTGCTCAATCCTTGTGCTGCAGCCATAGCCGGTGGAAATCTGAATCGTGTGCAACATCTCTTATATGTTCTCCATGAGCTGGCCTCAACTACTGGTGATGCCAACCACCGGCTCGCAGCGCATGGTCTCCGAGCACTGACACACCATCTATCTTCCTCTTCATCGTCTACCTCATCAGGGGCTATAACTTTTGCATCTACAGAACCGCGATTCTTTCAAAAGTCGTTACTGAAGTTCTATGAGGTTAGCCCTTGGTTTTCCTTTCCTAATAACATAGCAAATGCTTCCATCCTTCAAGTTCTAGCTGAAGAGCCAAACAATTCTCGTACCATTCATATCCTTGACATTGGAGTCTCTCATGGTGTTCAATGGCCAACTTTTCTAGAGGCCTTGAGTCGTCGACCTGGTGGACCTCCTCCTCTTGTTCGCCTCACTGTTGTTACTGCTTCTTCGTCCGCTGAAAATGACCAAAATATGGAGACCCCGTTTTCGATAGGTCCATGTGGTGATAACTTCTCTACTAGACTCCTTGGTTATGCACAGTCCATAAATGTCAATCTGCAGATAAACAAGCTTGATAATCATCCATTGCAGACATTAAATGCTAAAATTGTTGACACCTCCCCGGATGAAACCTTTATTGTCTGTGCTCAGTTCAGGCTGCACCACTTGAATCATCACACTCCTGATGAAAGAAGCGAGTTTCTGAAGGTGTTGAGAGACATGGAGCCTAAAGGGGTGATATTAAGTGAGAACAACTTGGAGTGTTGCTGCAGTAGTTGTGGCGATTTTGCCACTGGATTCTCTCGAAGAGTGGAGTACTTATGGAGGTTTTTAGATTCAACCAGTTCGGCGTTCAAAGGTCGTGAGAATGATGAAAGGAGAGTGATGGAAGGTGAGGCTGCAAAAGCATTGACGAACCAGCGCGAGATGAATGAAGGCAGAGAAAAATGGTGTGAAAGAATGAAAGAAGCAGGGTTTGCAGGGGAAATATTTGGCGAGGATGCAATTGACGGAGGTCGAGCTTTATTAAGGAAGTATGATAGTAATTGGGAGATGAAAGTAGAAGAGAAGAATACAAGTGCGGGAATATGGTGGAAGGGGCAACCTGTTTCTTTCTGTTCTTTGTGGAAACTGAATAAACAACTAGAATAGTTCAAGCTCAAATTGACACCATGATGAAACATAACTTGCCAATCAGTACTCAATACAAGTTCAAAATAGTGAGGGGTTGCTGATTGCTAGTTAACAGCCAACAAGTTCAAAAGTAAAAAGGTAGAACTGATATTAACAATTTCTAAATTCTTCGTCTGCAGAATTTGACCAGTGTACTGCTTCCTTATGCCAAATTTTCAACTATAAAAATGTTTGTATGATAAAGAGAGCTGCAAATTATTTCATTTGATGTCTGTTTGTAATGATTGATAGCTATTCAAAAGATAGTGTTGGTTCATAGTTTGGCACCTGTTGCTCTTCTGCTGCAAGTTAGATCATAAGCTATATCGCATTAAAAATCAAAAGGCTCGTATACTACTACATTTGTTAACACATCTATCTGTCAATTGATAACTCTGTACCTGCTTTTAATTAAACCCTGAATTTTATTTTAAGGCTGAAGCGTTTACAACAAAAATCATGTTTTCTTAACTAGTATTTAGGACCGTCACACAAATCTAATGTCACTCAGTTATATTCACCGGCACCGCATAAATATGTTTATTTTGCAAGTGGTATTTACAAGCTCACTCGTATGCTTACACATCTTTAAGCTGCAAGTAATAATACAAGTAACAAGAAATATTTGTGGAATAGAAGAAAACATCACATGCACGAGAACATTTCAGGGTTTACTCAACAAATTTGTACCGTGCAACTGGGAAAAATGGAAATCTTACACAATTACCCAATAAGGATTCAACTTTAAGATGAGCTTCTCCCTCTAAAAAGAAAATGAAACCTCAAGGATTAATGAGAACCAACTATTAAAACTTCGTGTTGCCAAAAAAAACTAAATACTTGTTCATAACAAATCATGAGTTTACAAAATGCATTCCATTGATTTTGCTACAAACAATAGAGATATAATATCAGCCCTTTCTCCCTAAAGTATACTATGCATTTTAGAGGAGCTTAACTCCTCTTGAAAAACCTGGTTCATAACCGGCTATGACTTAAACTTGACAAGGCCGGTTTTCCCTACAATAACAGATCTATCCAAATAAAATATAATCAATTCTCATCATCAGGCATGGAAACCTCCTGCCACAGTGATAAGAACAACCAGCCTCTGTCTACTCAAGATTCGAAAATTCGAACTGAATCGTGAACCTCCTGACGACAAACTGGACACTTGGGTGCCACTTCACTTTCAACTGACACGGCACACCCTTGGCAACATACAAGATGTCCACAGGGAATGAACACAGAACGCCTTCTCCTCATCAGGCATATAACGCACAATTGTCCATCTGGAACATCTTCAATCTCATCATCTTGCTGAGAATCACCCTGAATGATTGTTTGCCTTTGTTGCTGGAGCTGCCTTCGTTGCTTCCATTGCTTCCATTTATTCCAGTTCCTGAGAAAATGAAAACTTGACTTCAAATCAATTTTAACTACTAAAAATATTATCATTTTGCCATTCTGATTATTATCAATATTAAAATCATTGTGTGCCAACCAAATTATACAGCTTCTCTATTGGTTCACATCATGACAAATATTATCTAACAGAAGTCATAGGATATTCTAAAGTCAGTCATGATTAACGAAATTCAAAACATGACATAAACAAAAAGGTTGAATGGATTGGTCAAGAAAACCAACATACCTCACAGCTGCATAGCTGAGGATCCCAACTGACATTGAACCAAGAACAAGACCACTCCAAAACAGTAATTTCATTTTGAATGAAAGATCTACAATCATCTGATCTTTATTCAAGTCAGACCTACAAAAAACATGAATCATTTTGAGTTTTATGTGCTCAAACATGCAACTGGGAGAAAAAAAAAGATGCCAACTCTCCTCTCATGTTCACCAATATAAATATAAAGAAATTAAAAATTGAAAAACAAAACAGAACAAAATGGTTGTAATTCTACCAGCTCTGGTGCACAGATACTTCATTTTCCTCCTGTATCATACTCAATACGCCCCGATAGCTCCGATATACCGTCAATATGAATCAATGAAGTATCGGAGACCATTTTGTTAAATAAATAAATTTTGATACTCTTTTGATAGTGATACACTCTATTTACACACCCCAACACACAGTCGACATGTCTGACTCTTACTCTTCACCTATCAAGTACGGACACCAATGAGATTAGGCGTGTCCGACATGCGTCGGTGTCTGACACTCATACGACACTTGTGCGTGTCGTGTTGGACTACTCAAACAAGTGTCCCAAACAAATCTTTTTTCTTCTTTGTTTCGACACTCCTTAGACACGTCTCAAGACACTTGTACGGAGATTAAAGATGTATCAAAGTAGAGGATGATCGTAAAGGGTTCAAGACATTAAATTTGATTACATTATTTTTAGCTTTTCGGTATAGTAGATAAATGAATGATGGTGAAAAACTATAATATTTTGTTTAAAAACTTTTTTGTAGTGAATAAGTTGCTCAATTTAGATCTCGTATAGATAATGTGAAAATTTTATTTATTTATAATAAATAAATAATTATATATCTATCGGTGTCCTACATTTTTTAAAGTAGCAGTGTCAACGTGTCCGTGTCGTGTCAGGTGTCCATGTCGGAGTCTGTTTCATAGCTCTTCACATCTCAGATACATACTTTATGTTAAATGTTGAAACTCTCACTCGTTAACTGCAACAAATACATTTTTTATTTTGTCATATACAAATTTATATCACTACTTTACCCATTCAGCTAACAATCTCCATTTTGCTACTTACATATTAATTACAAAATATGGATATGCAATTTATATCATCACGTCACAATTTCTTCACCAATATTCAACTTCCATCACTATTTTTGGTCATCATCACTGAACTTCAAAAGTATACTTATTACTTATTATATTTTGTGATTTTTTTGTGTCCTAAACGTACAGTATCCTATATTTTCAAGGAAAGACGTTTTGCAGTATCGAATATCGTATCCAATACTCTATCATATCTGTTCATCAAAATCTACCAGTAAACTGACATTTCCCATAATATCTATCCAACTGGACCACCATCAGTACATAAAAGGAACAGCATTAAGCTACCTTAAAATGAAACAATCCCTACTATTATTACCCAACATATGACAAATACGAAATGGTGCATGGTTTCCCATGATCAACGTTTTAACAGTTTATTTCAAGGAAAAGAAACTTACAGAAAATATGGCAGATCATCGCATGACTTGATTTCAGCAATTCCGTTTCTTAAACTGCAGAGGCCTACAGCACTGATATCCTTTCCCAAGGGAAGAATTTTCTCTTCATCCAGTAGTCCAACCTGCAGAAAGAAAACATCATATGTTAACATTTCAATAAATCTGATATACCAAAGATCATCAATCTCACAAGAGACAAGGCCAGAGAGGCAAAACACCTAAATAGATGTGGATTAAACTAGCACAAGTGTTGAGCATGAACAGAACCAAACTTTATGCTATCATTGCAAAAAAAAAGTAAATGGTATATTAACTTACCGGATACTCATGCCCAAAAAGTGCTTGCAAGAAATTATAAACAGGAGGATTTATGGGTTGCATTTTATGATATACTGTTGTCAGAGGTAAAGGATGCCTTGAGCCCTCCATGCTGACAACAACATACTCGGCATTTGACCGCCGTCCAACGTCAATGAGAACAAAAGGGACCTAAAATAAAAATATCATTAGAATATCTAGAAAATATTTAATAACTTCATTACTGTATTATTGTTGTCCCTATTATTGTATCTTAGAATGCTTTAGAGTATTTTAGGACTTGGATAATCGTTTGAGAATAGTTCCTATATTTCATGATTTGTTTCCTTATTTGATTATGGTGAAGACTGTCTAGTATTAGTATAAACAGGATTTACAATTTTTTATTTTCTTAGCACATCATAAATATATATTGTATTTGTATATTATAATTATTCTTCAGAGTTGGATACAATATGAACCAAAATATGTAACAAAGCTATGCATTACCTTTCTTAATGATGTGGACTCTTGTCGTTTCCAAGACCTTGTAAGTAAGCCTCGAACATCAGAAGTACATCCAAATAAGCCCTTCCATTCACTATATATACACTACATGACAATAAAATTAAAAATAAGTCTTCTAGTTCACAATTAAATTGCCTGAAATTTAAGTTGGAATCAAATATATAATCTCTTAAACAATGAAATAAAATGTTACCTCCCTAAGACAAGAAAACTATTTATTCTAATGCCAAATGGATGGCCAAGTATCATCAAAAATATATTTTTCAAATTTCTTAAAATGCTGATTACCTACCAATTTTCTTTAAGACCATCATAGTCCATGAAAAATAAGCGCACACTTCAATAGCGCACATTGAGCTAACTTAGCCAAAAAGAGCTTGTAGACATATTATAGGCTATTTTTAAAAGCTCTTCCAAGCACTTGTACAAGTAAGCCCTTCTCCAAAGGGTACCAAGTGAAATTATAAGCTATTTTCAAATAAAGCTGCATCTCAGAGTTTCAGTGCATGATTGGTATTATGGTGGGTTTGTCATAATCACAGTGAGCCACCATGATTTTCAAAATTCTACTAGTTACGTGCATGTTTGATTTCACGGTGGGATCGGCAAAATTCACGGTAATAGTGTTACAAATGATCATTTTGCAATTGTCTTATTTGATCTTTGTCGCATACCACCAAGCTAACACTTCAGAAACAACAACAAAGCTGACACCTTGAAGAGACGGAGACATAATTGTGATACATTCCGTTAAAAAGTATAACAATGGACATGTACAATAGTGACAGTAGTCACTATGATTTTTCCACTCCCCACGCAAAGCCAAACACACATGCAGCTTTTATAAAATCACTATGACTCACCATAATTCTGGCAAGGTCATCGCAATGTCAAACATACACTTAAAATGGTTTTCTTTGTACTTTCCACCACCTCATATTTAAGTTTTGAATAAAGTGTGAAGTAATTTTTATCCCAAAATCACACTTGTTTTCATTTCCCACGCTAAAACCTAAGAACAAATAAAAATTAACAAAATATGTTCCCATTTCCCAGGACTTGAATAATCATTAAACATCTATCCCAAGAATTCGAATCAAACCCTAAAAGTGGCGAATATCAAACCAAACAATAGAGTTTCCCGTGTTAAATCACGCATTAATCTTCATATATTCCAAGACAAAAAAAAAACGATTACCTTTTGAGTTCTCTGAATGATGACGCCTTTATCACCGGAGTCGCGAGAAACCAAGACATCAGGCCACAACGTTTTCCAACTGCCATCGACGGAGGACTTAGCGTCAACATTACCACGGACAATTACGATTTTGCCATGATCAGAGTTTCCATCGCCATCAGAGTCGTTCTCATCGAGGATCGAGCGTAGGTCGGAGACGGAGAGGGAAGGAGCGCGTTTGATCTTACGGAGAGCGGCGGAGGTGGTGACGAATCTGCGAATGGATCGAACGGCGATGCAGGCTACGGCTATACCTAAAACGGCGCCGTCGAAGGATAGGGCAAGTTTAGAAATAAGGGAGACAAGTGCTTGTTCTTGAGAGGACATTGATCATTCATTCGTACAAATCCGTCGCAACTGAATCGTTGTTGTTTCAGTCTTTCAGATTGCATTTGTAGAACAAGAAGGACTTTAACGCTTCGGATCAACTGTTACTGCTATTTGGGAACAAATGTTTGATTTTTTGGGAAACTTTTTTTTTTTTT
>JBBPBQ010000002.1:51684592-51697062 GCA_037974755.1 Cicer yamashitae | reverse complement strand
TAAGAATGTATTTTATCTTGTTTTTTTTTTGACAAATTAATCATTTATTTGTTTTTTATTTATTATTGTTAAATTAGTCTTTTATGAGTTTAAAAACATTAACAGTATTTGATCCATTAAAATTAATATGATTGTTTTTGTTTCTATTTATAAATAATATCATAAAATTGGCAGCAAAAAATTAAATAAATAATATCATAAAAGGAAATTATGAGAGTTGAAAAAAGAAAGAATAATAAATAGTTAATGGTATAATAATTTTATTGATATCATAAAACGGTATGAAATATGCCAATTTTTATTACTAAAAGAATTGTTGAACACAATTAGAATAATTTTTACTTTTTGGCAGTGTGGTTCTTCATTTTCGTTATGAAACAAAATTGAGAGGCAAATTTGTTATCTTGAAGTAGAAATGACTTATAATGACCAACTTGTTACCTTGAAGTAGAAATTCAATGTCTTTCACATTCTTACCGTTGAAACGCTATATAAAATAATTGATGATTATTTGTTAAAATATATATATATATATATATATATATATATGAATATAAGTTGACTTTTAAATATTTTATTTTTTGTTTTTTTTCCAAAATGACATCAATTAGATCATCCGTTCAATTTAAAAGACAAGTAATATCATAAATTTTTATTTAAACTTCTACTTGTAAAAAACTATATGATTTTTATGTTAAAAAAATTAAACGATCTTCTACCCTAGAAGTTGCCTTTATATAGCAGCTCTCTTTCTTTTTCGGTATTGAATTCTAATGGTTACTGGTGTCCCATTAAATGGATGGTCCTTAACCATGATTTCTTTAGAGTCTTTAGTTCATTTCTAGAAATTTGTCGGTATAACTAACTGATGTGCATGTTCGTTTAGAGTATTTTCAACGAGAGCAAATTAAATTCGTCCGCCGCAAAATAAGTTGTGTCTGTCATCACAACGGTTCTCTCATGAAAGAATAATACTTTCATAATTTAATAATAATAAATTTATAACCGTTACATTTTTTTATTAATTTAGTAATAATAATAAATTTATGATCGTTACCTTTTTTATTAACGGGTGACGTTAACTTCTTTTTAATTTATTAATAATAATAATTTTGTGGCCGTTACCTTTTTTTATTAATTTATGACCGTGAAATTTTTTTTATTTATGACCGTCAAGTTTTTTTAGTGTTAATTTGTATATGAAATACATTTGCTTATTAATAGGAACAATTTGTTTTTGTTACTCTTACTTTTTCTTTCACAATTTTTGTTACAAAAGTTTCTTTAAGCTTTTATTAAGAATACTTTTTTACTTTTATCATTTTTAATTATTTATGTCATGTATTTAACATTTAATTTTTATTATTGTTATAAAAATTTAAGTTCAATTTTATTTTAAATTTAAATTAAAATAATGTATAATAATATTAATTGAAATATTTAAATTAATATTTTAAGTTGTAATAAAATTAAATATAATTAAAATATTAATGTATAAATTAAAGTTGTGGACCTAAATATGGTTTTGTTAAACAGTAAAAAATGAATAAATTGTTTCAAAATGATGTGGTATAGTGTACCTTATTTAATAAACTCATGTTGAGTTCAAAAAATGAATGAGTTCACCATAATTTCAAGATGTGGACCATTTAATAAACCTATATTGAGTTCACCGTTAAAGATGTTGTTTATCTATTTATCTCTTATCTCTTGTATGTTTAATTAAGCTTGATCACATGCTTTTGTATAATTGTATTTCAAATGCAGGACCATTAGAAGAATTACACTTGCCCCTAGGTATGCTTAAATAACACATACATGCATTCTATTTTTAACAAATATCCAGAATTCTTAATTATTTGTTTGACAAATTACATTCGTCTTCATTTATATATGTTTGAATGATACACCCCTCTCATTAGATATGTATAAGTGAGACATACATTTTCTCAATTATGCAAGAAGCGGTATATAATTGAGCGAACATGAGTGTTACTATTAACTTTTAACAAAATAGACAAGTGTATTTGTCATTTAGGCATGTCAGTGTTATTTCCCCTGCTTTTTAACTATACTTCCTTTTGACTCAATTATAAAAATAAAAAATTGTGCTCTTTTTAATATTAATTTTATTCGAGGTGTCTCAAACATTAAATATAGATATTTCTTCTATCGATAATTTAAATTCAGTTCACCATGTTGTTGGAGTTTAACTCATTCCCCTGAACTCAACCTCCATTAATATTCTAAAAATATCTTTATATTAATTTTTTAATATTGTGGGAGATGATTGTAATAATTAGAGATAAATTAGTAATTGGATTTCTTTTGTACATAAAGCATATATTTGATTCAATAGTAAGATTGACAAAATTACTGTAAATAATTTTAAAAAGTTATATTGTGTAACTTGACTCACTCGTATACTGTGAATACCACGCAACACCAAATAAAATAAAAAAAATCAAATATATTAAAATGTCATTTATTTTTTAACAGGATTAAATTATCATCCTTAGTAATTGTGAGAGTAAATAATTTTGCTTATAAATCGAAGTAAGGTTAGAGAGAGTAGGTTTTTACATTGAATTTTTATTTAAAAAAATACATTATTAAATCTATTGTAATCATTAGATTACAACTATAGCCAATCCATTTTCAAACCTATGTCTCTCTTTTCGATTACATATCAAAAGGTGGTGAAAAATCATTGCTATATATAATGCATGATTTTGATTACAGCTACTATCCAAGCACAAAAACATTGATAACGCCTAAAACTCCTAATATAATCACAACATGAAGTATGAACACACCAAAAAAGCAAGAAAATCTACCTTACTTCCATTCCACTGAATCTCCTTTCTCTACCATACTTTTTTCACCTTTATATCAATTCTGACCATTATTTAATCCTTTTCACTTTTTGGCCGGTTGTTTGTCTATCATCACACTTCTGTCATCCAATTCCATCTAGATTCCTTAGCCCATTACACTCATCTTTTCCACCCCTTATAAATTCTTGCCTCAAGTTAAAATTTTGATAATCAAATCATTCTTCACATGTAAGTAAAAACAAAATATTATCATTTGATCCCCCTCATAAAATGGATACAACTTATGCTTCCTCAAACCATGGAACTTCACAAAGATCACTAGCTATGATATTGGCTCTAGCCTCAGCTATTGTGTTATCTCCTTTATATGTGAATCCAAAGAGTGATAGGAGATATTATGAATCAAAATGGAGCTCTGGTTTTGTTCTGCCTATGGTTCTTGCTGGACTTATAATTGCTATTAAAAAAACCTCTTCATCAAGGTCTTCTTATGTGTCATCATCTACAAGTACTTCTTTGTTACCTTCTCATGATCCTTCTTTGGTGCTTAGAATTGGAAGCTCTTCTTGGGGATTAGCTGGGGTTTTGGTTATGCTCATGCTTGTTCTTTATTGGCAAGCCTCGTTTCAAGAGTTCTTGTGGAAATAGAGTTATAGATATGATGAATGTTTTAAATCACGGTCACAATAGTGGCCACATCCTGATATTTGATATTATAGAGAATTACGGTCATATATATTTTATACTACCTAAATTGCACAGTTGTATTTTAGTCGTGGATATATCAACTTCTATGTGGTATTTAAGTTGTTTATCTTTTAAGACATAAACTGACCCAAAATCTGTTGATTGGCAAAATTTGAAAATTATGTCCTGTATCTTCTTTTCAGATTTATTTTGCACCTACACTCTTTTGAAAATAGAATAAAACGTTTTGTACCAAGTTCCAATTTTTAAGAATCTATGCATTTGTAATTAATTGGTCATATTTGGTTGGAATGCAAATCCAATAAAGTTTTTAAAACGAATGGGGACTGTATTACATTTGCGTTTGGAACTTGTCTTGCATTGCACTGTACGCAAAGAATAACCACAAAGATTATTCTATAACTAAAAAAGAAAAAGGATATACCAATAATCTAATATTGTGGGATTGACATCTTTTGTACTATTGTTAGCTATCAAGAATTCACAAGTTTCCAATTAAACTAATGTCGACCTAATTCGACGTCGACTAGTGATCCATTGACTCAGACCTTGATTGAGACTATTGATATTGACTAAGTCGATGACCTATGTATTAACTATTAACAAACTTAACAAACAATGCCATGGTAACATGCTTCCTTGGAATTACAGACTCCACCATAAAGTACAATGTTGAGATGCATCTCACTATTAAGATAAAAACTATTGATAAAGGAAGGACTCAAAATAGAACTTAAACCCATTGGCCCAACTAAATAAATCAATCATTCAGCACATAATTGAATCAAGTTAGCAAGTTCATAATAGTAAAACATATTTTTGATCTGTACAGATTTATCTATATACATAACTGTAACTAAATAAAATGTTGGAATAGATGTTGTGAAAAGGCAAACAAGGGTCAACTAGTGCCAACCATGCTGCTTGCAGTAGCAGTAGTTCCCATGCTTGATACAGTTAGCCCGCGATCATACATTCTCTGGATTTCTTCCCTATATTCAGTCAGAGACTTGTCAGGTATGGCCGGTGTAAGCTCGACCACATCTCCCATCTTCAACTTGCAATTTGGATCACTTACAGCCTTGTGATTCAGTCTTGGCCTCAATTCTTCCTTCAGAGGGAACCTATAAGTTGTCAACCTTGAGCTTGCACGCCCTGCTCTCTCCAACAAATCCAGAACTGTTGAGTTTGCACAAAATTCTTGGACAGACATCTGCACATCCAGTCAGACACGACAACAGTTAATTCAGACGTTCAAAAACATCTTAAGATTCTAACTTAGGTTGCATGAAATGACAATGCATGCTTGCTTTTCCAATTAGTTTTAAGACTAGTCAAATGGCACCGTGGTGTCGATCAGTGACTGTTCTCAGCACATAAATTTGATTCTTCTGCAAGTTTCATGACTCAAATCATGGGTTGAAGAAACAATAATCTTGAAATTAAAGTCTGTTTGGCTTGAAAACATTTTCTTTTGATACTTTTAATTACTAAATTTGATTCTTTTGCAAGTTTTATGACTCAAACCATGGATTGAATTAATGATATTCGTGAAATTATGGTCTGTTTGGCTTGAAAACATTTTCTGTTCATACTATTAATTGCTAAACTACCATTTATTTTAATTGTTTCTTGTTTTCAAATATTCGTATAAACGTAAAACAACTTTTTTTCCTACTGTAAGAATACTTGAAAACAGGAACCGAAGTGAAAACTTAGGACAGTTTTAAAATTAAAAATGAAATGACAACAGAGAACATTTTCACAAACCCCCTAAATGTTAAACAAATTTCTGGCACATACCTTATCGTTCTCAATCATGATAACAAACACAGGCCCATCCTGCCCACAATCAGGCTTGTAAGAATATGGACAATTCTCAGCATGCGAAGGGAACTTGCAAGGTGGCTTGATTGAATCGACATATCCAACAGAAGTAGAATCTTTGCTCATTGTTTCACACTGCCAGGTGACAACCCATCGAGCCCACTCAACCATCTGAAGCACATAAGAAGAATGCTGACAGTGATCTTCCTTGTACCTCCAATGAGCTGCAAATCCAAATTCTGCTTGTAAATGCATATCTTTTGTTCGAACTTGTACTTCGAGGGGAACCTTGCCTTCACCCATCACCACAGTGTGCAGAGATTGATACCTGTGAATCACAAAATGTAAATCAGATGATATAGGGACAGTAACTAGCAAGCGCACACAACCATTATTGAGCTACAACTTACCCATTGAACTTGGGGCAACATATGTAGTCTTTCAGTTTTCCAGGTACCTCGGACCATAACTGGTGAACAACTTTTAAGGCTTTGTAACAGTCTTCCTCCTTCTCAACAATCAAGCGTAGCCCATAAATGTCATGGATATCATCTACGGTTAGTTTCTTCCTGCAAATATGAGACAAATGATTAATTGAGAATTTGAAGTCTACAAATAATAGTGTACCGTGTCGGGTGAAGACGACGCTATACTTTTCCATCAGAGTTTTATATTTAAACCAGTTTGTGTCATTCATAGTTTCACTCACATAACTATTGCCATGCAATTGTCCCACCCTCTCATCTCAAATGACCCAAAAAGCAATTTTGATGTTCAAGTGAGTTTATAGGAAAGATTGCTTAAAGAGTTTTAAATACACTAAGAGAAATTCCGAGTAAAATCGTTAGTTTTTTTCCATTTTCCAATTCACATGTAACAGAGGGATGTTAAATAAGCGGACAGCCAAATAAAAGAGGGAAAGGTAAAACATACTTTAACATTTTGCAATAAATGCTATACAGGCTCTTATGCCGCCCAGAAATCACATGATAAGATATGCATTCATCTTTAAGTGCTTGCTCTAATCTCTCAATTGCAGAAGCAATCATTGCATCATCATACGATTCCACAAGCTTTGACGAAAGCTCCATGTGCTGCACTGGGTTGAGATGCTTAAAACATAAATTCTCTAATTGCTCCTTCCAATTAGATATTCCTAAGCGATTGGCCAAAGGTGCAAAAATCTCCAAAGTCTCCTTTGCAAACCTCTGCTGCTTGGCAACCGGTAATGCATCTAGAGTCATCATATTGTGTAATCGATCTGCCAATTTAATTAGAACAGCTCTTGCATCTGCCATGGCAAGGAACATTGTATGCAAACGGTCAGCTTCAACAGATTTGCTAGCTGTATTATTGTCTCGAGCCAGCTTGCTTAAGTGACTCAGTTTAGAAACCTAAAATGCCATAACAATCAGTTAGATTCTTGAAGTAACAAACTACAAAAAGCATAAGTGAAACACACATATCTATATTTTCCCAGATCAAATTACACTCAACCATTGCAAATTTTCAAAGGCTTGTGTTTAGACATAGTTCTAGCAGACAAATTACACTCAACCATTGCGATTAACACCAGATCTAAAGCATAGAATTTAGTGATAAGTTCAATTGTAAAGGCAGCTTCAAATGTCAACTAAAAACATGCAGATCAAAAGCATCAAATTCCATTATCATAATCTTAATTATTGACTAAAAACCAAATAAATTCCTCACCCCTTCAACTAAATCAGCAACTCCAGCTCCAAACGTCCCAAATATATAATCATAAGTGAGAAATGCATCATCAAGAGTATCGTGCAAAAGCCCTGCAGCTACAACAGTCGAATTCGCACCAATCAAAGCCAGTAACACAGCAGTTTCCAAACAATGCTGCAAATAAGGATCCCCACTAGCTCTCATCTACAAAAATGACAAACAAACAATTCATTAAAACCATTCAAACTCAAAAAAAAAAAAAAAAAAACACCAAACTCACAAATCACACATGAAGTTCAACTCACCTGGCCTCTATGTGCTTTCTCAGCTTCAAAGAAAGCCTTAATAACAAACTCTTCACAAAAAATCTTGTGTCTCAACTGAGCACTCATCAACAACTTCTTAGCATAAGGCTCAAACTCAAAACCAAAGCAAGGCTCCACAAAAGTATCTTCCAAATTAAAAGTCAACTCATCAACAACTCCAGAAGAAGAACGACCATCAAACCCAACACCACCACGAACAACATTAACACCAGTAGAATCAAAATAATCCAAACAAGAAGAACCCAAAGCACTCCTCACAAACCCATCAAATAACCCACCACTACCACTCCTCCCCGGACGAACTGTACCCATACTACTACTGCACGAAACTGGACACTGGAAAACAGAAACTGGACTCTGAATCTGATGATGATCCCTCTTCCATGATCCACCGAACTTGTTTGGAGAATAAGAAAACGAACTACTCAGCTCCTTCAATTCATCATCTTCACCGCCGCCGGAAAAGCTTGAAGTTAACGGAACATGTTTCACCGCCGACGGAGATGAGAATAAAAACGAAAGACCTCCCATCACCGGCTTCGTCGACGTCGATGCCGTCGCCGTCGACGCCGGTGATGAAGATCTAGATCCTAATTCGAAATCATAAGAAGCGTGAGTATTAATCTGACATGGATGCGGTGTTGAACATACACTACTCGGTGGACTCGCGTATAAAGCTATAGTTGAAACCGCCATGAAACTATAACCTTCTTCTTCTTCTGAATTTTCTTCTTTTTCTTCTTTATCAATTTGGGAATTAGGGTTCCTAATTCCAAGCTCAAGAACTAAAATAAATGTTTTTTTTTTCACTTTTAGAAAACTAAGAAGAAGAAAAGAATAACTCAATAATTAGATTTTTTTTTTAAAATATTTTTAATTTGTAAGCTGTAATGATTTTAAGTGATTGAGCTACAGTTATGATTGAAACAAAGGAAAAGTATTCTGTACAGAGGAAAAAATTTGGGGATGGAAAATGTTTTAAGGAATTTAACTTTTTTTCCTTTCTAAAAAAAATGGGAGAATAGTTATATAGATAGATAGAGATATATACAAATTATTGTTCAAAGAGATGGAAGGTGGGTGATGAAAAGAACCCTAAATAGAGACGAATTTACAAAAGGGGGATCCTGGATTTAGAGGAAAGAGAGTCAAACACGCTTTGAGATGGAAGCACGGAAGAGAGAGTAGTAAATTGAGAGAGAGAGAGAGAGAGAGAGAGAGAGAGATTTCTGAGAAATTAGCAGAATATGTCTTGTTGTTTTGTTTTAATTTTTGGAGGAAATTCTTGTTTATGTGATTGCTTGGAAAGAAGGAATGGGTAAGGAGGAGCCAGAGAAGGGGTGGAGTATCAAATGACGATTTTAACCTCAAAACTTTGTGGAATACCAGAAACCAGCACAAGTTGCGATGCTTCGAGAGCTTAATTTAGGATTACTAGTTTTTATAGTTTAATGTTGTCTGTCAGATTTTATTTTGATTCATTGATTATTAATTAATTAACTTAAAGTTGAGTATGCATAGATATTTATTTTTGTTCCCCGTTTCGTTGGGCAAGGTCACTCCATTGAATCTAGACGCTGTCTGTGGTGAAATTAAGGCCAGAAATAGCGGAATAAAGTTTTTTTATATCATAAATTTTTTTGGATAAAAGACAATTCATTTCATAATTTTTTTTAATTAGACAACATGGTAAATACTCCATAACTTTATATATTATTATATATTATAAAATTTTAAATTTAAATCATACATAATTTTTAACCTAATAATTTTATTATTTATTAATTGAACTAAAATTTAATGAAGATTTATTATTCACTTTAGATCACATACATTTTTTTTTTACTAATTTTTCCTTATATTGTGTAAAGTGGAGTATCTTAAATACTGGAATTAATTTAAATTGTTTTTTCTTTTCGACACATGCACTTGAATTATTAATTCAGCATAGCAATTGTAAACTAACATCATATAACAAAAACCTAGTCAATTTGATAATAGAGTATAATTTTTGAAACCAACATGTTCGATTTCTCTTTTCTTTATATAAGAAGGATAGTGATCGATTTTCTAAATTTTTTTTAATTATCTTTTAATCAAATAAGTAATTTTTTTTATATATTTAATTTTCTTTCGTGTGATTTTGTTGTTTTAGTGTGACGTTGTTTTAGTTTTCTATTTTATTGTTGTATTCTTTTGATTCAAATTGACATATTAATTTTGATTAAGTGCAAACTCAATCAACGACTGTGACATCTTTAATATTACAACTTCAAAAACATAGTATTTCAGACATCTTAATTTGTTATATTTATATAATTTGTCACTTTTGTATTCATTTTTTTTATGCTATTAATTTTAATATTGTTAGCTTGTTCGCAGATTCATCATTTTTTGTTTTAACAACTTTAAATTGTATTATTTTTTATCAATATAATTTCTACAATTTAAATGAATAAATATCGTTTTTTTTCCAAAAAAACTAACTTAATAGAATAAGTGGAGTTTTTCTACAAAATTCATTTTTTTTAAATTCCAAAATTCCATACTTAAGAAAAAATACAAAAATGTCATACCTTTTGCAATTTCTCTAGGATAGCAAAAAAAAAAATAATGAATTTAGTAATTGGTCGCAGACGATGAGACTTTAAACATATATATGTTTTTTTATTATTATTTATATTTAATAAATAAAAAATAAAATACAAGTAAATAACAAAAAATATTAATTATTAATAATAAAAAAGTAATTAAAATCAATAGAACAAAAAATTATAGAAACTGGTTAAGATTGTGATTGGGTAACCAATCCAATTTAAATAATAATACATATATTAATTATTAATTAATAATAATAATAATAATAATATAAAAATGATTAAAATTGCTAGAAAAAATACAAAAAACTATATCCAATTTAAATAACATTGTATTAGATCAAATCGATTTTTTTTAATGAGTCATCCAAATTAAATGGAATTGCAAGTAATTTATTTTTATTATTTTTTTGCAACAAATGGCATTTTCTCAAAATTGATCAAATTTACAGTACCACAGACACTCCTATATAGTTAACATCGGTTACATTCAAATGTTTTCACAATGTATGAAATTCATATACCCGTTAGAGTTATTCACCAGAAAACAAACCGTTGGAGATCTACATACTACAATTTTAATTTTAATGACAACAATTCAATCTTTCAAATTTCCATATCACTCATCTTTCATTCATATTTTCAAAATATCACGTTTAATCATCAATGTTCATATTGAGTCAATTAATAATTTTATATATGCAATTATTTAAAAATAGACGTTCAAATAATACTCGTATTACAACTGAAATAAACGTTAATGATAAAGTGGACAACATACGTAAAGTATGTCAGTTATCTGATCACAATCCAAATTATTATCCCAATGTTACGGACAAATCTCATCAGTCTCTATAATATTTTGTTTTTTCAATTGATTTTAACTAGTTGATATTGTTATTAATTAATAGTTAATATTTTTTTTTTGATTATTTTTGTTTTTTGATTATTTAATATATATATATATATATATATATATATATATGCGTGTATGTGTGCGCGCGTGTGTTCATCTTGTGTGTGTATATATATTCTTCAAAATGCGACCAACTATTATTCCATTATTTTTTTTACTTCGCATAGTCATATCCTCGGATGCGACTTAGTAAAAAAGCAAAAAGTATGACATTTTTGCTTTTTTTTTAAAAAAAAGTATGGTATTTTGATTTTTTTTAAAAGGATATTGTAGAAAAAAATTCAGAATAAGTCTCTTTGTTATAAATTCTTAAAAAAATATTCTTGTATTCAATAGTTTAAAGATCTTATTTTAGTATTTATAAAAAATGAAAGTTATTTTATTTTTGTTTGTTGTAGTTAAAATTATTTTTTTAATTGATTATTCTTATTTGTGTATATTATACTAAAGATCTAGTGGTCGCCTCTATGCCCTCAAAAGTATGTGTTTTGAGTTTCTTTGTTCCTCATCCATTAATAGGAGATGATTTTGAGTCATTTTTTTGTTCGAAATTATCCAAATATATCATTTTTTTTTTATTAATATATTTAAATAAGTTATCCTCACATAAATTTTTTTTACCTCCACAATTTTTTGAAGTTCGTCGTCGGTGAACGATGTTGTTTTGTTTGTTGTCTTGGTATGACGTTTTTTATTTCTCATTTTGTGCAATGTTCAAGGTTCAGATTAGCATATCAAATTGATGGATTACAGATTCACTAAATGACTTGGTTGTCAATATTTCATATTTGGAGGCATGAATATTTTGGTTACTTTGATTATGTTAAAACATATGTAAGCATTTTGTCGTCATATGTTATTAATTTAGATAATGTGAGTTTGTTTTGCGGATTCGTCAATTTTAATTTTTAGCAATTTTAAATTTATATTATCTTCGATGTACTATATCAATTTGAATAAATGAACACTTTTATGTTAGTAAAAATAATATTTTAAAAAAAATGTTATAAAAATGTTTTTTAGAAGTTACTAACAACGCACTCTCATTTGAAGAAGTTTTTATATTATTTTTTATATTCTCGTTTTTTTACAAGCTATAACAAACATATGAAAACTTTTAAAGTCACTACTTATTTAGAAAAGTGGGTTTTTTTAACTAAAAAATTGTAACAAACAGACCCTGTATTATTTCTGTTTTCATATTTTTGTCAAGTCACTGAAGTGTCAATTTAATAGTAAGCTTTTGATATTGTAACTTGAAACAAATCATGTATATAAAATTGTTGTAAAATAATCATTAGTTGTAAAATTATTAAGGGTTAAATAAATTGTTAGTTCTTATAAATTTGTACTATTTTGTTTTTAATCTTTAAAAAAAAAAATTCATCAACTTTTAATCTCTTAAAAATTTTCTTTTGCATTTTTGTCTCTATTTTTAAACCAATTATTTTATATCCTTCGAATTTTTAAATAATTTATTACAGTAATGATTAGAACATGTTTAACAACTCTCGTACAAAAATTTAGAATTTTTCAAAAAAATGATTAATTAAATATGAATTTT
>JBBPBQ010000002.1:51669731-51680085 GCA_037974755.1 Cicer yamashitae | reverse complement strand
AATTCAACTAATCATTTTTTTAAGAATTGTGCACAACTCAAATGTGATATTTAATTTAAAATAGAGTACTCTTTGCATCCCTAATTATAAGATTCTCTAATACAATTATTTGTCTATAAATATAAAAACTCTTTCTAAATTTGTAGATACATTTATTACTCTTTTAAAAATATATTTCTTATTAGTACTGTCAAATTATCTTAAAATATGAAAAGTTAACATTAAATACATGTATAAAAAAAAGGATAGTTTAGTAATAGTCTTACACAAATTATATGTATTTATTATTATTATTATTATTTTTTTATATTTAACAAAGAAAATTAGAAAAACTTAACTATTTTCCAACAAATAAGAATGTATATATTTTTGCTTACAAATGAGTCTAGAACTCATACACTTTAATTCGTGTCATCTTAAATGTTTTATTTGGGTTGTGTATATCTATTATTTCTTAAAAAAATAATTAATTGTATTAATTTTAATAATAAAATAAGTTTTATTTATTAATATAAATAGTTATATATGTTGAAATACTTAATAGTAAATGAGAATAAAGGACATACACCGCCACTATAAATTTGTTTTACATTGAGGTTTAATTAAAATTAAGTAATAATTTTGTTCAATTAAAATTAAGTAGTAGTTTTTTTTTTTAAAAAAAACACAGTTACAATAGCAAGAATGTAAGTTGAAGTTGGATATGTAGAAGAGGGGTATTGATGGAAAAAATAGAAATGGTTGAGTTGGTGATCATCGCTCATATAGTCATCCTCATCTAGAAGGGTGTAATGTATGTCCACAACAATAGGGAGGAGACGCATTTGTGATTGAGGACCATTTAGTTTTGGAGTCTTTTGCTCTCGACCAAAACTTGTTCCTGATTTGTGAGTGTGTTTTTTAATGTTAGATTCAGTTTCATGCGTTGTCAGCAAGTTTGTTGGACACGTGGTCTTCACTGACGGCTATTGTAAGTCCACACTTTCCCGAAGAATCTTCTCTCGTGTTCTTGTTCTACCCACGGTCACACTCCAACCTGTCACACTCTTCCCACGTGCGCTACCGACTCGGGTTGGGCTGGGCTGGGCTAACTCCGAGTCCACTCGGCTCCCGATTTTAGTGGGATCTGATCTCAATTCTTCATTTTAGTTTCACGTACTAAAATATTATTTTAGTGAATAACTTATTTTGACACACCATTTAACATTTTTATGGGAATTTACATTCTCACATGGAAATTATAGAAAGTTAGCTCTATCTTAGAAATACTTATGCATTAGAATAATTTTTTCTCAACCTTCCGACAAATTTGAGTATACTAATTTTCAATTTATGTATTTTTGAGAATATAATTTCTAGACTTGAAATAAATACCTTGCACAAAATTAAGCAGAGTGAAATAGTAAGACATATTAATTTAATGATGAAAATAAATTTATATATGATATAAGACTTATTTAGCTGTGTATCATAAAATTGGTCTATTACTAATGCTTTATCTCACAATAATTAATTTATTTTAAAAAAATAAATGTTCTAAAATAATAGTCATTTGTGTTGTTATAATTATATTTTTTTAATTGTATAATCTAATTA
Source organism: Cicer yamashitae (assembly GCA_037974755.1). Lineage (NCBI taxonomy): Eukaryota > Viridiplantae > Streptophyta > Magnoliopsida > Fabales > Fabaceae > Cicer > Cicer yamashitae. Next base: position 51,678,489 of record JBBPBQ010000002.1, on the reverse strand, counting down.
ATATTATATATATCATTCTCAATTCAACATATCCTATTTTACAATTTTTTGTAATCATAAATTCATCAATATTTAGTAAGAGTAATTTAGTACATGTACTATATATATATTTCATCTCCTTTTATATACACATTTTGTTAACCTATGTGAGATATTCGAACAAATAAATTATTATGAAATCCAAATAGTATTATGGTAATTTCGTAATTTATGATTTGAAGTTTGAAAACAAACAACCGCATAAAAGTCAAAACGTATACCCCTTGATCTTATTTAACAATTCCATATCGATTAAAAAAATTATTCATTAAAAAATAGTACTTTTATTTAATTATTTTGATTAATTATATGTGCATTTTTATTATCATAAACATAAAATAGAAAATACTAAATTAAAAGTTATGCGTAGATTAATTAAAGAATACAATAAAAAAATATAATTAATATCACCCTTAAAAATTGAATGTTATATTCCTTTTGAAATTACTTTTTAGTAAACAATCTATTATTTGAAGTTTGATTAAGTATAGTATTCAACAATCAATCATGTGAAGTTACATAATTTTTATATTTATTTATTTTTTAAGTAATTTGAAATTTGTATTTATTTTACTTTATAAAATACTAGTACCCACCTTTTTATATGAGTATCAAGAATTTATACTACAGTTTTACAATAAGTGTCGTTTAACAAAAAAAAGGAAATACTTAAAAATAAATGTCATTTTCAATATTTAGTATAATTTTAATTATTTTTCAGTTGTACACTCTAATTATTAATATGTGCACTACTTTCAAAATATCAATTCTACTTTATATTTATGATAGTGAAATCCAACTGATAGTTAATAAAAATAATTTGATAAAATAATTATTTTTTTATTCTAATTATTGTATTTTTTTTTAATATATATATAATAACTTTTAACGACACTTATTTTAAAATAAAGATAATATTTTTTTTTCTTCAAATAAGTCCAAGTATACAAAATGTTGTCAAATAGTTAGTTGTTGTAAAAATTTGTTTTCACAATTTAATTACACTAATAAGCTCTAAGCTCTATCATTGAATCCATTTAGATATATGATGATACTTTTTTATCCCATGGGTGAAAAGTAATAAACTTATTATATACACATGGTGTTAGCCGTCCTCAATTATGCATGTGATTTTTCTTCACACAAAGCTATCACCAAAACGTGCAACACACAACACAAGTATGCCCAAAGATTGATTATGTGACACGATGGATTTTGATTTGTAGTTTGCACTCACGCTACGCATGCATTATTAATTTATTATTATATGTTAATTAGTTAATTAATTAATTACTATTAGTGATTAGGAAATTAAGACAGTGACTGCTACGGTACTATCTTTAGGTAAGCCTGCCTGTGCTAGGAGTGAAAAACTAACTTTACTAAATGACAAATAAATTAAAAGTCAGCTAGCAGCTTTAAACTTTGACTAATTCACGTTTCTTTTTGATTTTTGAAGATTACTACTTACTACTACTTCTTTGGTCCCGACGGGTTAAGCAGATTCATTTAATCATTTTTGTCACTACTACTAATTTCTAAGAACTTGCACCATACTATACGTAATGTGCTCAAACTCTACTTGGTGCTTTGTCCAACGGAAAAAGTATATGAAAAGTAGGTTTATTATGCAAGTAAGAATATAATAATTATTTTATAAAAAAAAAGAATATAATAATTGTTCATGTAAAAAATATAATAATTGTTACATTTCATTATTTGAATTATTTGAATTATAATATACTTTAAAAATTATAAAGATACATTTATTCAGGACCGATATAGAGGTCTAAAATAAATATAGTAAACATACTTCATAATTATATAAATATAGGTAAACATACTTCTATAACTAATTTGTAATATTATATATTCATAATTAAATTGAATTTTTTGAATCTTAAAACTCTAAATTAAACTGTTTGAGCATTGGGTCAATCTTATTGATTGTTTGTTATATCTCTTTTAAAGTTCGACGTCAATTAATTATTGAAAATGTTCGATTGTAGTTCACTGTGAGGAAAAAGTTCAATTACTCTGTTTGACAACAATATGAGTTATAGAGAAGAAGAAAAAAAATAGAAAAAAGGGGTTAGGATTTTAATAGAACGCAATTAGGTGTTAATAAAACGAGAGTTATAAAATAAGACAAAAAAAAAAAAAAGAGTCATAAAGAGGATAAATACTGTAGGCTAAAAAGACTAAACTTTATTTAAATTCACGATGCATTAATAAGAAACTCGGAGTGTCAATCAAAAATGAAAATATTTAATGAAATGTGTTTTCTTGAACAAATCAACTATAGGAAAAGAGTAAGAAATAAGCAGTAGAATAATGTTTTCATGTTGAAGGTGATGATGAGTGAGGCGACATTCAATCTCAATGTGTTTGATAAATTCATGAAAGATCGAGTTATGAGCGGAACTCTTATTATCACAATGCATAGTAGTCGGTCTAGGAAGAAAGACACCTACATATAAAATAGTAACCTAACATAATAAACTATTTCAGTAGTTGTGGTTGTCATAACACGATACTCAATCATAAAAGAGCGATAGCAACATGCACCATAGTAGGAGAAACAATAAACTGACCAACAACATAGATTACATAAGCAATATCAAGCCGTGTAATAGTAAGATAAACCAAACTTCCAACCAAAGTACAATACAAAGTGAGATTTGATAGAGAAACTCTATTAGAGGGGACATAATTTACATTTAGCTCAAAATGACCATATGATGCTCTAGTGTTAGAGAAGCGGAATTGATCAAGAATGTTGATAATTTACTTAAATTAGGAGAGGATATATCATCTAAGAGAGTAGGAAATTCAATTCCTAATAAGAAACAAAGAGTGCATAAACTCTTCATCTTACATTGCTTGGCTAATTGCAATTTCAACTCATTAATTGCATCAACATCATACCTTGTAATGATTATGTCACCAACATATAAAGAAAATATGATACGACCATGGAAAATGGACCAGAGAAACAAAACAACGATCACTACAAAACCTAAGTAGTGTAATCATAATAGAAAATTTCTCAAACCAAGTTGGAAGATATTGTTTAAGACTATAAAGAGTCTTTTTCGACTCACACATTTCCCATGTATTATGAGTAACACATTGGGGAAGGAATGTATAAACTTTCTCTTAAAGATAACCATTAAAAACATATTTTTGACATCCATTTGAGAAATATGTCACCAACGAATAAATGCAACAACAATATGAAAGATAAAAGTGGTTATCTTGGCCACGGGAACATAATTTTCTTCATAAGTCGCACCATATTGTTGAGAAAAATCCTTAGCAACAAGACAAACTGAGTAACACTCAATTGACCAATCATACTTAGTTTTGATTTTATATACACAATGAGACCCAATAACCTTTTATAGGCATAAGAGGTTATAAGTACTATAATTTGTCTTTTGTGAAACATAAAGTTTTTGCCTAAGCTTGTTGCCAAAAGGATAAAAAATAACATCTTTATAGGAATATTGCTCAAACAAACTAAGAATATAGATTAAAAAGAAGAAAAGGAAATAAAATAACAAATAAAATTAGGTAATTGACTAGACTTACGATCAAGGTAAGGATAACGACGACGAGGAACAACAATCACAGTAGATTATTAGATAGTTACGGCGGCAAAAAAGACATCTATATATGGAGTCATACTAGTATCGTCCATGCACTTTTCAAAATTACAATTAGAAACATTGTCATCAAGGGCAAAATGATCAAAATGAGTAACCTAAGACTTGGTATGAATATGAGAATATCAAGAAAGCTAGTAAAATGTATGTGCTCAAGAAACACAATATGACGAGAAACACAAAGTTTGTCACTCAAAAGATCATAACAACGATAACTCTTTTAACCCATCCGTAATCAAGAAAAACACATATTGTAGAACAATAAGATAATTTACTACGTTCTATTTGTGGACGAAGAACAAAACAAGTAAAACTAAAAACATTTAAGTACGAATAATCACAAGCACAACCACACAATGCTTCAAAAAGAAGACAAACCAAAGGTGACGAGTGACAAAAATTTATTATGGCATGGGTAGCATTATGGATTCCTTCACCTCAAAATTCACTTGGAACTAAAACTAACAAAAAGAAATGAAAAGTTTCAACAATATGACGATGTTTCCTTTCTAACAACTTCATTTTGTCAAGAAGTATCAATACACGAAGTCATGTGAATGTATCATCATAAACAAGTAACTCATAGAATTTATTAGAATTATATTTACCATCTAAATCACAACACAACACTTTATAACATCATTATGTTGAGTTTTAACCATACCACAAAAAATATGAAAAATGCCAAGAAAAACATAAAACCAATTTTTCATAAGATAAACCCAAAAAATAATGAGTATAATCATTAGTAAAAGAGATATAATATCTAGATCACCTTTAGTAAGAATTGGTGAATGACCTCAACATCATAATAAACTAAGTCAAAAGATACATTAGATATGAAAACATTTTACTCAAAGGTAATTTAGAGAATTTTGGAGGTTTGCGACTACAAGAATCCGAAACATCACTAGTGTTCAACATTCATAAATAAAAATGAGTATAAGATTGCACAAGTTACTTGAAATTAGATTATAGGGTTGCAAAAATAAATTTACAAATATATTAATTGTTATTGGAGAATTAATTATATATATATTTTTTTGACAAATTAACGAACAATAATGTAATGTCGAGTCAATTGTCAAGTATAAAATGAAAATATTTTTTTTTTGAATTTTTTTATAAGCAAAGTATTATTGAATGGAGTATAGGAGGTCAATTTTTTTTGTCAGTACAAGAGGTCAAAAATAAGTATGTCTTTCTGTCTTTGGATTGATTACTTGTGTTTTTGGACTCGAACTTCATTGGGTTTTGGAGGTTGATAAGTAGGACCCGTAAATGTAATATTATACATCTTTATTGGATATTGTTATTTGCACCACATATTTACTAACACAACCCATTTCTATTTGTGTTTCACCCAAAATTGTTTCTTTTCGAAAATTAAATTTTGACTTGTCATATTTAAAATATAGTTAATTATAAAATGAAAACAATAAATATGAAATTGTAATTATTTACTTTCAGAAAGTTAATTCGAGCATCATTTCAAAATACAATTGTATTAAAATTTGGGATCAAATAATTTCTCGAAGTGACAATTACAATTCAAAAAATTATTTTGTGATATATTTCTATCTCACAAAAATATTTTTTTTTACCTTCTTTAACCTCAAATTAGAGAACTTATGTTCTTACAATTACTAGAGATGCAAACACTTGTATTAATTTATTAGTCTCAATAAATTTTAGTTTTATTTTAGATTTAACCGTTGTTGAAGATTCTTTTCTCTTTTTAGATATTTATCTTAACAATGATGTAAAAAAAGCTTGTTTCCTTGCCGAGTTGACATTACTCTCTAGTTTATTTTCCTTTTCAATAAAAAAAAAACAAAATTGAAATTGAAGTTTGAGAATGGTGTATTTCTGAAAGAAAAAAAATTTAAAAAGGGATAAGGGAGGTGTATAAGTAAAGACGCGTGTGAATAGAAATTATTGTCTTTCCTTTTCTACTAGGCTATTATCTTTTTAGAGTGGGCATTTACACATTACAGAATGCAAGTTTTGAAATTGGGCCAATGAGGCTAAATTTGACGGTGGAACTAGAGTCCAACATATACAGCCCACTATATAACAACATCGTTTAACTTGATATATTTTATTTACTTCATAAAATTTAAACATATAGGTTGAATTATAAGTATTTTGAACTTTAAAAATATATTGTCTTGGTAAAAAGAGAGTAAAATAAAATTTTGAAGAAAGGAATTATAAGAGAAAAAGGGGACTAAGAAAGAAAAAAAAAGTGTACAAACAAAAAGTACATATGAAAAATAAGTATATTGGAAAGTAATTCTTCTGAGATCAGCTTCAAGTTTTTTAAAAACAAATTAACTTTTTAAGGTCTTTCTATCTCCTATATATCTTTTATGAAAATGTGGAGTTGATGGTTCAGATTCAAATGTTATGAAGTAAATAAAATATATCTCTTTTATGGTTTAGGAATAAAAATGTTATCTATTAATATTGAGAAGTGCTATCAAACACTTAATTTTCAATACTCGTTTTAACATTCACTATCTTATTAGATAAATTTAAAATGGGTTCTACATTTAAAAAATGAGTTACACAAAATTGTGGAATTCGAATGAGTTATATCCAACGAAAGAGAGAGTGTTACTCTTCCTAGCATTTTTTTATTAATATAATCTATTAATATTTTGATGTGTTAACATTTTTGAATATTATCAAAAGAGGAGAAAAAAATTAAAAGTATAATTAATTTCTTTACACAACTTTTTTTTTTAATTTTTAAATAAGGTACCAATGCACATTTGTACAGAGATGCATGTCACAAAAATATATGATTGGCGCATATTCATCCTGATATAAGTGGACACAAATAATATTTTTATCAAATAAAATGATAATGGATGACTACTATCTATATTCGTAAATCGTTGAGATCACTAATGTAAATTGCTTATACTTATAAATATAATGACACTAATTAAATTGAATCCCTCTCAAATAACTCAATAAAGCATGTATTTTTTTTTTGCGGTTGATAAGAAATGATTTTATTTGATTTAACCATATTCATCTAAATTTTACTTGCATTATCTCAAATCACAGAAGTAGGTAATTTTCTTAAAATATATACTTTTATAGTAATACTTATTCAAATCTAAATTTTTATACATATTCAAATAGTATACATATTCAAAAGTAGGGAAGCATATTCACACCGTCATTGTGAAACATATGTATCTCTTTATCTCAAAGGAAAGTGAGTTTCCTCTGTGTTTCACAATTTCCCCTTTTCCTTTCCGTCATTGTGAAACATCCAGCAGAGGATCGCTTAAAAGAACAAATGTCAAGTAAATGGAATTTATAGAAATATAGAACATATACATGTATTTGTGAATTTATAGAAATATAGAACATATATACATGCATTTGGAATTTAATCCCATTGTTACAGAAGAAAATAAGACACTAAGTAAATAGATAAATTAGATCCGAAAATTGTAATAGTTAAATTAATTTTTATATTTCGTAAATTGATAAATACATCTTAAAATTATAAAATGTCAATTAAAATAGTTACACAACAGATTTTTGTGTTAGAAAATATGATGTGACAAAATATATGATTTCTTTACTTTAATTTCATATCAATGTCATCTTATCAATTCAATTTTGCTTATAAAAATTGATAAAATTTGTCAATAATTATAATTGTGTATTGACTAATTAGTGACAAATTAGTTCATCAAATGCCTAAAATTGATAGGAAGATTGATAGTATATTCTGTGACGACATTGATGATAGACCAATAAAATTTTAAAAATAAATAAAAGTTTAGATAGTGATATTTTGAATGATATTTTATAATTTTTATATATGGGTGAATTTCAGTCAGATATGTGTGGGTTTGAACTCAATTTTGTCAAATTATCCAAAATCAAGTCTGCAATTGTCATGACTGACTTCGATCGATTTTTGCATCCATTTAGTCGGATTTCGGTTAGTGCAAACTTACGGGTTATTCGTGTGGGTTGGTTCGGGTGATGAATTGTTTATTTCTTATTGAGATGTTCATTTTCTTTAATTTTTTGTTTTAATTTATTTTCAAATTCATTTTTATAAGCATATTGAGTTGTCAATGCTTGAATAAATGTTTATTAAACAACTCATTTAATTTATCATACTGATGATGTAATGACTAAGTAAGACCGATATATGTACTCTAAAAATTTGAGTTTTTATATTTAGAGTTTTAAGTAAAGCGGTCATATTCGAATAATTATACGTGGATCTATTTTTTGTTACCGACACTCAACCACTCAAACACATATATACATGCATTTACGAATTTATGTGATATATAACCCGCTATAACCTGTCCGTATATCAAATTAGTCCATTCAGATGGCTCAAGTTTGATCATATTAACTAATTTTGTTCATTCTTATTTTTATAGATGTATTTATTAATTTGCAAATTTAAAAACTAATTTAATTGATGTTTGTAATTTTAAGGATCAAAATTCATATACTTATCATTTATTATTAGGGTGCCAATTGTAAGTAAGAAATTTCAAAATTTCTCACTTGAGTAATTAAAATATTAACAATCGATAAAAGTTTTATTTCCTTTGGTCTGAATTATCGATAAAATTAGTTACTAATGAGGTAGGCAATATGCAAAATTTCATCAATATTTTTTAAAATGATGTAATTTATATGATCTAAATTTTTAATATGACCATCTATTTTTTTAGTAACTAATCTGTAACCCATGTTAATAACGAGATATATTATCATTTAAATATATTTATTTATTTGTTTTAAATTATTTAAAAATATTTTATTTGTGTGTAATATTATATTATGTCAAATACATGTTTTGTTATTGTCTGCATAAATTTTTTCTTGAAATTATTTTGAAATTATTTTTTGAATAAATTTGATTTATGCGGCATTTATGTGATCGTATAATAACATAGTCATTAACGTTATATTTTAATTTAATGTTATGTGTATAGTATGTTAGGTCGTATGTACATATATTAATTGATTAAATATCATAATATTTGTAGTTT
>JBBPBQ010000002.1:51633685-51669542 GCA_037974755.1 Cicer yamashitae | reverse complement strand
AAAAAAAAGAATAAGTAGCAAATCACCGAATTCAAAATACAAGTTGAGATATAATTTGAAGTATCTACATACTAGTCACATACAAGTATATTTTATATTTCTAGTAATACAAGTACCACATACTAGTCACATACAAGTTGAGATATAATTTGAAGTGTCTGTTTATATATATACATATATAAATAAGATTTAGTTCATATATACGATCAATATAAATAGTTTGTACACTGTCAATTAATTACAATTATTAAATCATAACTATTAAATCATGAAAGATATTTGACTTTTACTATAACTACTTCTCTAAAAACATGTTTATGGAAAATTATAATATATTGACTGTGTAAAACTTTTTATACCGACAATGCATAACAATTAAATTCAAACAAATATATATTAAGATATAATTTGATCCATTTATAAAACTTGTCCTTTATCAATTTATATACATAAACACTTTGAATCTTTCTTGATCTAAAATTTGTTAAAGTTAAATTTCAAGTCGTTCAAAATTCCATTCTTATTCACCTTTATAAGTCATATATAAAACCAAAAAAGAGAAAAAGGAAAAGCTTGTGAGAACCTATGTTCATATTAATTTCCTTTGCTCCCCAAAAGATGATCAACGTAAGGAGAAATTGCAAAGAAATGAAGCGAGAATGTGATCAAGCACTATAAAACAAAACAACTAAAAGAGATAGGTTCTAATTAACGACTAAAGTTTATTTTATGTATGAAATGAAACGTCCAGAAGAATATGTGCTGTGAATGAATATTATTCAAAGTCAATTACGACGGGACCCAACCAAGGTCATTTTTTCAGATAACCTATGTCACACCTCTAACAAGTGCTACGTGATTTCCATTTTCCAATCATATTATTAAAACTTTATTTTAATTTCAACCATAATTTGTAGGGAATAATCTATCCGTTAGAAAGAGATCCAACAACTAAATCATAATTTTCACTGCAATAATTTCATTAAGCCATTAGATAAAAAAATTAAAAAAAAATTACCCACGTTGTGATTTTCACAAACTAAGAATTTAAAATCTCCATATCCTCTATTTTTTTTTAAATAATTAATATTAATAATTAATTTTATTAGAAAAGAAATTGAATTCAATATTGATATGATCAACCGTCCACATGCACCTATATACAAGACTAATTAGAGCTAATGAGTGACTTATGATATATATATATTAAAAAAAATATAAACAAAAAAGATAATATTATATTTACTAAATTATCCTTATTAAATATTAATGTACTCATTATTATCATAAATGTAAAGTAAAAAATATTGATTTGGAAGTGATTCTATCAATTAAAAGGTATAATTAATTTACTCATATATTACTACGGCGAACGAGAAAAACTCAAGAATTGCATCAAAAATATAGTCGATCTGAAAAAAAAAAAAATCAAATTTAACAAAAATATATATTACTGAACTGAATTGAGAGTAAATTCAAGATAACTTAAAAATGATCAAACTTTACAAAAACTTTCTCTCTCACATTAAAACACTTCTTCAAGATTAATAACACAACTATTTGAGATATGATATTAATATATATTGCATTACATAATAAATTAATATATATTCTTCTACATTCCTCTTTCACAATTCTCTTAACTCACTTATTTTTCCCTTTAGTCTTTTGTCTCATTCTTGTGTCTGTCCAGGCTATGACTATAGTCACTAGTCTATTGATGATATATTCTTTAATATTTGAAGTTACTACGGTCACTAATGAAGTTAAAAAGTTTGTACCTGGTGATACATAGTCCTTGATACGCCACTCATCCCATGACAACGTGGATCTTCGAAAAATGCAAACTAAACAAATTCATAAATATAACAACTCAACAAAACAAAACTCAATTTTGTGATCGAATCAACATAAGGACTAATATGTTCCTGTTTAAACATTTCACATTAAATATATAGTATACTTTTCTAACATAAGGACTAATACTTTTTTTTAATAAAATTCGGCTCTACCAAATTTAGATGGCTGTTGAATTACCCCTTCCAAAATTGTTATTTCTATTTGTCCACCTTATAGTTTATATATTTATATATCTATGAGCAAGTGGGGGTGTAGTTGTTAATTATTAGGATATAGGATATAGGATATATAGTTGGTTTGAAGATATACTAGATTCGGTACGGTTACAGCTAGCTAGCAACCATAGTTTTACAATATCTTTTTCAAATGAACATTGTTTCCTCTTTAACTCCAATATCCTAAGATTGTGTACCAAATAAATGATCCTTTCCCGAATTGGTGTATTAAATAGAATATTCTGTAAACTCTTAATTTAAGTAAGTGCAATAAAATACTGAAAAACAGGTTTTTTATTTTTATTTATTTATTTATATATGTGTGCGCGCTAATAGTATTGTAGAAGATACTGGATCGAGTAGGGATAATTTACAAGTTACAACCTTGCAATTGAGAGTGGTATTGCAATAAAAAAAAAATTAAGTTGACAAATGATGCATGTTGGCTTCTTTAAAACCACTTGTTTTATAGTAATCGAGTTGTTTTATTTTGAGGAATTAGAAACATACAACATTTAGAGATCTTGAGTTGATGAGTTGAAGTCCTAAAAATATAAAATCACATGATTTGAATTTTGGATGAGATGATCAAAGTTTCTTTACAATATATATGTGATCGGATTATACATCACATGAGAAATTAGTGTCTTTAATTGTCCCCATGATTATAACGAAAAATCCAAGTCCTATATAGAGTAAAAATAAGGTGCGAAAGACTTTATAAAAAAACATTATTCAATTTATAACTGGACGTAAATGGATTTATTGTAATAATAAAAGTCTCACGTAAAATAGAGATAAGACTAATAGCGATATCTAAAACGATTCTTATGGATGAAGGTCTTTGAGTTTGAGGTTGTTATATTCACTAGTGGGATTAATCAATTTCTAATTTGGATCACATGGAGTCACTTATTGTTGGTGTATCAAGTGTAAGTAATAGTTATACATTAGGTAAAAAAGTTGATATTGAGTATTATATAAGTGAGATAATCCATACATCCAATGTCAAGTGTGTTTGGATGAAGTGATTGAAAATTCTAAATAATTTAAAATTCTAAGCAATTCAAGTGCATCGATTATATTCTTTTTATTTATAAATTTTGTTGTTTGGATAAAGGAGTTCATTTAAAATTGACTAATTTTATAAATTTCAAAAGTTTTGGGATGAAAATGAAAATAATGTAAGTGGACTGAAAATGAAATTTTTGAAGAGTAGAGGGATTATTTTGAAAATTTGTAGGGACCAAATTGTAAAATTTTGAAAAATTATTGGGACTAATGCAAATTTTGAAACATATAAGTTCACAATTATAAATTTGAAAAATTATAGGTACTATTTTGTGGTTCATATATTATAAAGTAAAAAGGGAATCTTAAGTTCTTGATTTTTTAGGTGGGATTTGAAATTTTATAAATTTAATTTTGACTAAATATTTTGTGAAATCTCTTCATTTTGAAAATTCTTCAAATTTATTATCTAAACGAGGTAATTTACATTAAATGATTTAAAATTTTCAAAATAATTACGTTACTTAAAAACATTCCCTCATCCAAACACACTCTAAGGTTTTGAGAAATTATGTGGTATCCAACTCATTTGTGTGGTTGCTCTTAGCCTAAAGTGATAATTTACAGAATCCTTAGGATCTAATTGTGGTATCAAAACTGATGATTTGATGTGATCGACTTCTTATATCAAAATTCTTCCTGACAATAATGGTCAGACGACATGTCCTAGTGATAGTGCCAAAAGATGTGTAAGTGTACTTGGATGGAAAAATTTCCATTTGAGGGGGAACATATCAAAGTGAATGGGTGGATTCACATTGAATGAGGATATTAGTGATGTATCAAGTGTAAGTAAAAAATATGTTTGAGAGTTAAGTTTTGGAGGAGAAGACTTATTTTTCTTTTCTAAATTAAGGAAGCTACACAATGTTTTCAAAAATAAATTAAGTGTAATTGAGATTATATATGATCATTTATCATGTTGATTTTGCAATTTTTTTTGTAAATTTTAAATATATACAAAAATATGAATTTAATCATTCAAAATCCTTCCTCCAAATTTCTCTAAAATTCAACTCACATATAAACCTAAAATTTTAGATGAAAATGCAAGGTAGATTCCATTGAATGATTGCTAGTAGAATATATTGATCCTCCGACCCACGAGTAACACTTATAGCAAATACAATTTAGCACTAGAAAAAAAGAGGAGATTCAACCCAAAACTAGTTAACACCATTTACATTTACATTACTTTATTAGAAATGTGGACCAGTACCCCAGTTTTTTATAAAGTGGGTATACAGGACTTAATTGGCTGCTTCCAAGTCGTGCAACAAATCACATAAGCTAGAAAATCTTATCATATACTTAACTGGCCTACACGGAAGAAAAAAAAATCATTTTTTTTTCTTCATAAAGGTAGAAAAAGAAACTATTAAGTGTAAAAGTTTAAATCATCATTTTCAAAGTCTTGATAAAACTACTCGGAAAGATTTAATGACTTGGTCTTGTTACCTATATAAAAGCATAGCCCTCTAAACCAAAATTTGCACATACAAATAAAGCTATCAAACTCAAACTATTTTTTTGAGCCGGCACATATAGTTTTATCAAATCATGCCTTCAAAGAGAACTCAATGGAAAACCTTTGTATTTGGTTGTTTCAAAGACAAACAACAACACCCTTCATTGGAAACACCAAAAATGGTTTCAAAAAAGACATGTTCAAGTAGAATTTCACTTTCTGATTTAAGTGATTATTCATCCGTTTCGGTCATGAGTGATTTGTCCAATTCTTTAGTAGGATCAAATCTTTATATTTTCACTTGCAAGGAACTCAAAGAGATCACAAACAATTTCAACAAATCAAATTTTCTTGGTGAAGGTGGATTTGGCAAAGTTTACAAAGGTTTTATTGATGATAAGTTTAGGCCTGCACTTCTTCCTCAAGTTGTAGCTGTTAAGGCCTTAAACTTGGATGGAAAACAAGGTCATAGAGAGTGGTTGGTAAGAATTTTCTAAACTTTTCAATATTATTATTATTACAATTTTCATAGTTACACCCCTTTATTTTCAATTAAATATAAAAAAATAATTTTTTTACATTTACTGAATTCATGTATGTTTTTAACCAAATTCATTTAGATTACGGGAATTCAATTCGTTTAAGTTATTTAGGTGTAATTGAAAATAAAATGGATGTAATTAGCAAAATTGTTATTATTGTTTTTTTTTTTGTCTAACTTTTTTTATTTATATTGGATAGGCTGAAGTTATCTTTTTGGGGCAATTGAAGCATAGAAATTTGGTTAATTTAATTGGCTATTGTTGTGAAGATGAACATAGACTTCTTGTGTACGAATACATGGAGAGGGGAAATCTAGAGGAAAAACTTTTCAAAGGTGAATAATGCATTTTTAATTTCTAAATAATATAAAATGAAATATAAAAAATGTTAGTTTCAATATTTTCTTACAAAATGGTTGTTAAAATGCAGCTTATTTAGCAACCTTGCCTTGGTTAACAAGAATCAAAATTGCAATTGGAGCTGCTAAAGGACTAGCTTTTCTTCATGAAGAAGAGAAACCAGTTATTTATAGAGATATTAAAGCCTCAAACATTCTATTAGATGCTGTAAGTACACATTCATTATGCACTCAATTAGTATATGTTGATCAAATAGAGGCAGCATAAAGTGACATGAACATACTCATTTTATTTTTTTCAGGATTACAATGCCAAGCTTTCAGATTTTGGTTTGGCAATTGATGGACCAGAAAAAGATCAAACACATATTACAACTCGTGTGATGGGTACACATGGATATGCTGCTCCTGAATATATCATGACAGGTATTTTAATTTAGTCAAAACCAATTTTAAACCAACCCCTTTAATTTTCGTTTAGGTTTAAATATTTTTTTAATCTATAAAATAAGATAATTAATACGTTTGATCTTTCAAAATTTAAGTTCATTTTTTGTTTTAAAATGATTACAATTGTCTCGCTCCTTACTTTTTAGTCCCTTTTTTTTTTTATAGAGAGACCAATTGTAATCATTTCTAGAAAAATGATCAAAATGGGTTGACAACTTTTTTCCTAAATGATCAAAAACAATAATTACCCTGTACTGTTTTACAAATAAAATTCTATCAAGAAAGATTAATTTTTTTAATCTTATAATCTATAGTTTTTTTTAAAGGTTCTAATAAACTACTTGCACCGTAGAGTCGGTTATAGAGGATATGAGTTCAACATTAAGTGATCTATTTGTCAAAATTTCATAAATGTTGTTCAATTAATTTAATATATATATTTTTATTTTCTCCTTATAGGTCGTTTGACAACCATGAGTGATGTATATAGCTTTGGAGTTGTTCTCTTAGAGCTACTAACTGGAAAAAAATCTGTGGACAAAAAAAGACCAACAAGAGAACAAGATTTGGTAGAATGGGCAAGGCCATTATTGAAGGATTCACACAAACTTGAAAGAATAATTGACTCAAGACTAGAGGATCAATACTCAATTGAAGGAGCTAGAAAATTAGCAACCTTGGCTTATCAATGTCTAAGCCAACATGACAAAAGTAGGCCAACAATGAGAACCGTTGTTAAAACCTTAGAGTCACTCATGAAATTAAATGACATTCCAATTGGTCATTTTGTTTATGTGGCTCCTAGTGAGGTAACAAATGTTGAAGTGTCACTAAATGTGAATAAAAAGGAAAATGAGATGTGTGATGTGAACAACAAAAGTGTGGTGAAAACTAAAGATGAAGAAAATGGTTATCAAATTTGTCGAAAAAGTCGTAGCAATCGACGACGGATTAAGCCATTGACGAAATCTCGTGATGTTTACTCAGATACATCTTTGTACAAGACTCTTGGAACTAATTTATATTCACCTAAGCAAAACAAGTAGAAGCATCAAGAAGCCAAAATTTACCAACACTAGAAGGATGGAACCATAATTCTCTTTGATATAGTGTAATCATAGATAAAGTTAGGAGAGAAAAAAAAGAACATAGGACAAGAAAGGAAAACATAGTAATTGTACATCACAACATACAGTTTTTGGTTTTTTTTGGTGTTTTTTCATTTTTTGGAGTTTGATTTTGATGTTTGCTTTTTGGAAATTAATTCCATTTTGTTTTAAGGGGATTGATGTTACACATACCTAATTACTTCTTTAAAGAAATAATAGATAGTTTAAATTTTACATGTATTACACATTTATCTAATGTGTGTAGAATAAACTTTATGTAGTTTAAATGGAACTTACCTTGTATCATATAAAAAAATGTCTTGAATTTTACATATATCTCCCTAAAAGATGGCCAATTAAGTTTTTTTGATAAATATTTATTATCTATAAAATTGATTGATACTTCATAGTACTTATGATATGGTAAAAAAAAAATAAGAGTAAAATTTAAAGTCTATTTACTTTAAAACAATATTTTTCAATTTTTATTCTTGAAAATTAACTTTCATTATAAAATATTTATATAGTGAATAATTGTAATAAATAAAATATGAAATGACAGCAGTGAAGAATACATTTTCAAAAATAATATATTAATATTTTTAATTATTTTTAAATGTTGATTCTTTTTTTTTTCTATAACTTGTAAAACAAAATATTGAGCAAAATATGGAATCTATATTTATTAATTTAAGTGAAAATAAAAATCGAAAATATGGAAAGTATAAAAAGCAGTAAACCTTATCTCTAATGCAAATTAATTGTTAACTATTTTTCTTGTTTTCATTTTGGATTTTTCCACCTTGTTATTGACAATTGTATGTAACCTTTGGTCATTGTGCCTTACGTATGAAGCAATGGAAGATGGACAAAATAGTTCTTACCCGTTCTTATTCTCTGGTTCAGGCATTTTTACCATACAAATTAAGTCAAAAAACTTTTATTTGAAAAAAATAATGATTTTAAAAGTGAAATAGGCCAAATTATTGATTGACTACTAGTGCCGTTGACTTCTGCCGTGTCTTGACAAATTGTTGTTTGTGAACAAAACTTTCCAAGACTCTGGCATCGATTTTGCGGTAAAATAAAACTCAATTGGTTGTTTACTTAACTTTAAACTAGAAATAAGACTCAATTGGTTGTTTACTTAACTTTAAACTAGAAATAAGACTCAATTGGTTGTTTACTTAACTTTAAACTAGTTTTTTTTTTTTTTTAAATTCAAAACAAAAAAATTAATGTTTGTTTTTATTTTTAAATTAACATATCATTATCATTAGATATAATAAATATCACTCTAACAATTATCGATCACCACCCCCGACAATTATCTCTGACCACCGCCATCGGTTATTTACTACCCACCTCTGACTATCACCACCTCCATCGTCACTGATCACTCCAACCACTATCTTCCATCACGGACCATCCACCTCCAACACCGCCATCACCATCGGTCACTATATCCAACTACTTCCATCCTCACCATCCACCCACCTCCGGTCACGCGCCACTGATCACCCACCTTTGACAATTTCCACCACCATCTCCGACCACTGCCATCATCATCAACCACTATATCCGACATCCACCATCACCACTGCCCACCCACCTTTGACCACCATCTTTAACACCCGCCACCTCCAATCGCCATCTCCCACCACTGTCCAACACTACAGCCATCGTCGGTCATGCAACGATCACCACCTCCAACTATTAACTATTCTTTCGGCATGTTGTGGTGACTGAGTGGTGGAAGGTCTAAATTATAAGCGGACTCTCTTGAGGAGGTGCACGCACTCATATGTTACTAACATTTGAGAACATTTTTTTCATTATTTCTGTTACCAATATTTGTAAATATAAAAAGATGGCAAATTTTAATTAAAATTGAAGTGAAATAAAACAATGACATATGATTCTAAACCTGCCCTAAAATTTCAAGAAAAATAGCAATATAGTTTCAATCCTTTGAACAGGACTTAATATTGAGATTGGGCTCAAAATATTCATATCAATTTCTTTACCAACCCCAGCCATTAGTGGGATGAATGAAAATCACTTGTGGTAAGCCTAATACCACATATTAAAAATCTATACAGCTGTCTTTTTGTGACATGTCAACAATCAAACCGAAGACTAATAATAATACTTGATTATCAAAATCAAATGCCACTAGCGAAATATTGCCTCACATCTTCAACTAAATGTGTATTTATATTGTTTTAATGTTTTTTTGAAATGTATCTTTCACCATCTTTCCAATCACATCCTTAAAACAAAATCCAAAAGTTCTTTTTTTGCCTTAAATAAGAATATGAAAAAAAATACAGAATGAAATTGTTGTGATGAGATAACTTTTATAATTAAAGTATGTTAGTATATATATATTTTTTATTTACTTGAATTAAGATAATTAAAAGTATTTCATTATTATTTTTAATAAGTGTAAATATATGTATCTTTATTTATAATTAAGAACGAAAAAAAAAATACTATGAAAAACCAAATTTACGTGTCTTTTACTCTCCTATTGAAATATTTTAAGCTCCTATCATTTAACTTAAACTAAACAAGTAATTTAAAAGCTAAACGAGGAGTATTTTGGATTACTTATAAATTAAAATCAATCTCCACTAACATTAATGAGATGGTGAGACAAGTCGTTTTCAAATTCTTTTATGCTCTCCAAATAAATAATATTGATCATAGAATATACAAAAATATTGGGCATGTGGAATGACTGAATGACATAACCGGTTTCTTTCTAGTTTGTTAATTTGTAAGCAAAATTCGTGTGGAAATTAAAAGTGCTCTTATATCATCATTCATCGATATATTCAAGCTGCGTTGTTCAACGCTGCAGTTAATTAACAAAGTTAGGCATCATGCCACTTAGAAGAGTCAAAATTGTTGAGATATAAGGTTTTTTTTTTTTTTTTTACTTTCTATAAAATTTTTGAAATTTCCTTTGTAAAAAAAATTTCATATTTTTTTAGTTCTTATAAAATTATTCTACAACCTATTCTAGTTTTTTTTGAAATGAAATATCTTTTAAATTTTTTAATAATATTTTACAAGTATATTTATAACATTACTAAAGTTCATCTACAAAATTTAAATATTTTTAATTTAGGATGAATTAAATATGAATTTAGAAATTAAACTCATTTTTTGTAGAGAAACGTTTTAAAGTGTTGTAAATATGTATACAAAAAAGTCATTTAAAAATATATGTTGATGTTCCAATCGAAACTAAAAATGTTTGATATTAATTTTGTATGAACTAAAAAATATAATTTCTTTTACAGAGATTAAAAATAAAATTTTATAAAAACTAAAAACTTATTTAAACATATAATAAATTAGTCTAAAATTGAGTAAAAGATATGAATTAGTCTAAAATTGTGTGTAATGTAGAATCACAAAGGAAATTATACCACACATATAGATGGGATTCAACATGGGAATTATGCACGAGTATTTCGTCTCACCAGTTAGTAATAGCAAAAGGGAAGAATATGAAATTGTGACTTGAACATTTGTTGCCAAAAAGTTGGACTAAAATCAGTTCAATTAATTCAAGCATCTACCAAACACCAATATAATGTGTTCTAAAGGCTAATGATGAATTTATGTTTCCTTATTCCTTATTTTCGTCTATCACCCTTGCAGTAGCAACTAAAACATATTCACATTGGAAACATGTAGCATATATTGTCACATTGTTATTGCAATATGTTTGTCAGGCTATTAGACATTTTAATTTAATTTTCATGTAACCTCAATATAATATTTTTTATATTAATCATATGCATAATTTTAGATATATTTATATATTTTTACTGATTTGACGTATGTGAATTAATTAACGGTACAAAATCTCTACCGACAATCTATATTAATTAAAACATTTTTAATTAAGGGAAAATAATCATAAAAAATTTGGTGGGAAATTTACATTAGTAGTTAGATAGTTTATTGCACTAACAACAGTGTTCAAGTTAGGTAGAGCCCACAATTATATCCATTCATTCATATGACATAAGCTAGGGAACATTTGGAAGACTGGTTTCTCAATTACAACAATTAATAAAAATATCACTTTCATTACTTAGCTCTGCGGAGTTGAAAAGTAATAGCTGCATTTTTCTTACTAAAACTCATATTTTTATTTCAAATCTTACTAAGAAAAAGATAAATAGAGATATTTCTCATCTTATAAATCGACTTCGTAATAACAGATTAGATGAAATATAAAAACTCAAGAGTTACGATACTCTTTTTGCACGATCTTTTTGCAATTAAAAATATTTTTTATATTATATATATACTTATTTTATTTAATATTCTGTATATACTAATTTTAATGTTGATATAAATCTTGATAGAATATTGTTAATAAATTAATAATTAAATTAATTTTTACGAATTTTAACCAAACACCTCCTATTTATAACTCTTTCTACGTCTTTAATAATCGTTTAGCATCTGTTATTAATTGCATTCATGATTCAGAACTCTATTGACATGTAATACTCGTTTAGAATCTGTGACTCATTAATTAGTCCACAAGAACCACCACTAACACGAAGATTACAACTTAAACATCAATAAAGAATAGAATAATGTTATTTGGTGTAATCATGTAATAGAAAATACTTGTTGGTGAACATTTGTCAATTTGTCAATAGAGAATTCATATTTTACGTTACCGTGGCCGGACTGCACACCTGAAAATTTATTTTCTATGGTTGAATAATAAGATTTACATTTCAAACAAAGAAAAATATATCTTCCTTATTATAATAAGGAAATGGACCATGTTTACTTATTTTTGTAACAATGTAGCAAATTAGTAAATGACATTATGTTAAGAATAGTTTCTATTGTAAAAGAAAATAATAATATATGCTTTCAACTTCTTCAAATTATGTTACAGATTCACAGAATTGATTGGTTAGAACTTCATGTCACCTGCTAGTGGAATAGTTAATATTTTTATAATTACTTTTCAACATAAGAAACTAATGCTAATTTTAACCAATTTTTGTATTAAATTAATGTTTATGACACTACTTGCTAATATAGGAGGTTAATTGATTTTCCCTCTATTCATGGCTCATATATCAAGAATATTCATTTTTATCACCGCCAACATTTATCTTGTATATTAACCTAATCATAACTAACATAAATATTTATTATGGTTCAAATAGAATCAATAAATGTTATCAACATATTTATATTTTTCCTAGCTTCGTCAATCCCATAACAAAGGGTTGATGACCAGGAAGTTAAAGGTTGATGGAGTTAAAACTGAAATTTAAGTATTTTTAGAGCAATGACGATTGATAAAATTGAATTTTTTTCTTTTTTTTTTTATAAAAATATGGTCTAAGATATTTAATTCTAAGTTTGTAAGAATATAAAATTATTCATAAATACATTAAACTTTTAGTTTCTTTAATTTTAAGTTTTTCAAAAATTCATCTCTAAATAACTGAATTTGTTAGAATTCTAGAAAAGTTAAATTCGAAGATGATTAGAAATTAAAATAAAATTAATAAAAAAAAAGTTATAATTTATAGTGTAAAATCAATTTTCTTTTTAAAAAACTATTTTTTTTTGGAAATATGAAATTGAGGAATAAATATGGGAGGTATAGAGTAAATTTTGTATATTGTAAAGTTATGAAAATTTGACCCCGTACCTCCACAATTAACCCTATACCCCAAAAAAGCCAGTGAAAATACTATAATATCCTCGTATATATTACGTCAAAATTTTCATTTTTACCGGAAAACTTTTTTCAAGTTTTACCACTCCGGAAAACTTGTTTTCCGGTAGTTCCGGAAAACATTTTTTCAAGTTTTCCGGAAATAATGAACTACCGGAAAACTTGTTAGTGACTTTTCCGGAAGTTACCGGAAAACTTCACCCACAAGTTTTTCGGTAGTTTCAGATTTTTTTTTATTATTTTAATTTTTTTATTATATTAGTATTTAATTAATTTATTTAATTTTAACTATATTTTTTTATGTGGGGAGGGATAGAGGTAAAGACAACAAAGTTATAAGTGGTCACGAACACCTCAAAATTTTCAATAATTTTTTAAGTGTTCTAAAAAAATTAATAAAATTTAATATTTTTTAAAAAATAAGGGTGTGTATCGGAAAACCTCTCGATAAAGTTTTTCGGAAACACGTTCTGTACCGGAAAAGTTGGAGAAAGTTTTCCGATACACACATTTACCGGAAATCTTTTTTTTAGTTTTTCGGAAACATTCTTCTGTATCGGAAAACTTGTAAAAATTTTCCGGTAAAACTCTGTGTACCGGAATTCTTGAAAATAGTTTTTCAAAAGTGAAAGTGAATTTTGTTAAAAAAAAAATTAATAATATTTTTGACATTTCCAAAAAATTGTGGAATATAAGGATAAAAGTGGGGGTATATGGTCAAATTTTTTAAAGTTATATAACTCACATGTTAAAGTGAGTTGGCCCATGCCTAAAAAAAGTGAGTTGGCCGATAAAGGCTTTCTTTATTGAATTTTAGAGAGCCAACAAATACATGGGGTTAGGCACACCTCTGTGGTCCATAAAAGGAAAATTATATTCGGTAACCCCACAATTTAGCTTGTACCCTCCAATATATACAAAATTCAATTATATTCCTTTCATTTTTTATTTATTTTAAGGTAAATAAAATTACTTCAAAATCGTATCCTTTATTAAGATTTTCTGTATTTTAATTTTTTTCTCTTAAAAATTTGATATACAAATTAACAATATCGAATATTGTATTTTTAAAATTTTTGGTGGTGTAAAATTTGTGTTTCAGTAGTGTAATTTGTATTTTCAAAATTTTTAATAACTCTTTGAAAAATTAAGTTTTGAAATTTTCAATACGTAATTTTAAATTTTTTCTTTTTTGAAGTAGGGATGGAAAAACACCATTATATATAAATTTGAGTGAAACATTCACAAATGATCAAATTTTTTAGTGACGAAAAGCTGACATATCTTGGACAAAAGAGGTTGACCAACAAAATCGAGTAGCTGCTATCATTACTCGCTCTGACAAAAAGACCGGAAACAGAGGAATTGAGTCAAAAGTAATTCTTTGATGTGATAGAGATCGAAAATATAAGTCAAATAAAAGTAAGGCTTAAATGCAGTTTTAATCCTCCTATTTTAACTGATTCGCAATTTTGATCCCCCTATTTCTAATTTCCCAATTTTGGTCCCCCTATTTTAACTGATGTGTAATTTTGGTCCCTCTATTTCTAATTTTGCAATTTTGATCCCCCTATTTTAACTTATTCGTAATTTTGGTCCCTCTATTTCTAATTTCTCAATTTTGGTCCATTTATTTCTTAAAATTGAGACATTTTGTAAATCTAATAGATCACATATTTTTTAATAAAATTTAATGGATTACATTTAAAAATATATATAACATTAAAAATATATTAAATATTTATTTTTAAAAAACATATTTTTTTATTATAAAAAACTATTTAAAAAATAGTTTTTAATTATTTAAAACTAATTAATTCTAAAAATAGTTTTATTTATTATTTTTTGAAAACTGATTTCAAAATTTATTATTTTAAAAACTTTTTTTGAATAATTTTTAATTAATATTTTTATTAATTCAATTATGTTTTTAAAATAAAACATAATTTTTATTATATTTAATATATTAAAAACAGGATTACATGTATTTTTAATATATTTTTATCATATTTAAAATAAAACAGAATTTAAATAAAAAAATTATTTTTATTATAAAACAGAATTTTACTAAAAAATAAGATATTTTCTAAAGAAAAAAACATATTTTTTAAATAAAAAATAGAACTTAATTTTTTTTCATAATTTAAAAAAAAATTATTAATTATTAATCATTATTTTAAAAACATATTTGAATTAATAACAATAATAATTAAAAGTTATTTTAAAAACAGTTTTTAAAATAAATTTTGAAATCAGTTTTTTTTAAAAAATAAATAAACCATATTTAGATTTAATTAGTTTTAAAATAATTAAAAACTATTTTTTTAGTATTTTTTATAATAAAAAATATTTTTTTAAATATCTAATCTTTTTTTAATGTTATATATTTTTTAAATCCATTAAATTTTATTAAAAAAAAATATGCGATACATTAGATTTACAAAATGTCTCAATTTTAAGAAATAGAGGGACCAAAATTGAGAAATTAAAAATAAAGGGACCAAAATTAAGAATTAGTTAAAATAGGGGGACCAAAATTGCAAAATTAGAAATAGAGGGACCAAAATTACGCATCAGTTAAAATAGGGGAACCAAAATTGCAAAATTAGAAATAGGGGGAACAAAATTGCGAATCAGTTAAAATAGGGAGGACTAAATCTGCATTTAAGCCTAAAAGTAATTTAGGGATTTCAACTAAAGGATGTGGTCAAAACCATTGAAGAATGATGAGGGATGAATTATTAGTTTAATATGTTGACTTCACAACCATGAGTTAGTAGCTACTTTTGATAATAATGTATTTGTGGGATGTTTAAAAAAAGAAGATACCATGTTGACGAGTTGACAAAGTATCACGTTGCACCAATATACATCTTGTCATCTTTAAGAGACCGGGATAAGGAGAACTTGACTAATATCTCTCAAATTTATAAGTGATGAACCATATACAAGAAGATTTTGAAAGGACCCAAAATTTTATGCTGCATCTGTTGAAGTTACTTGAAGTTGAGAAATATGTTTGTTGGAGTATGACCTATGAAAACTCCAACGTTGTGAGAGACATATTTTGAACGCACCCAAACTCCAAAACTTTGTTAAACATGTCCCCTCTTGTATTGATCATGAATATCACCTGCAAAACCAACAAATATAGGTTACGATTGTTTGAAATTGTTGGTGTAACTTCAAATGGGTTGCATTTGCTTACATGGACTGTGAATGTCAAGAAAACTTTTGTTGGACATTGAAAAAGTTAAAAGAGCTGTTTGTTTCAAATACTTTCTTTTTTCAGGTGATCGTGACTGACAGATAACTTGTTTTGATGAATGCAATTGAAATTGTATTTTCATCTTCAACAAATTTACTTTGTCAACTTCATATTAACAAAAACGTTGGAGTTAAATGCAAACAATATATATTGAAGAAAGATATGCAGGAATCTATTCTAGACTTATGGAGGGATATTTTTTATTGTTATGAAGAGAATGAGTACAAGGAACTTTTGCAAAGATTTGAGCAAACATGTGTTGATAATATTATTTTCTTTGACTATGTTCTGACACATGGTTGACTCCTCACAAGGAAAGAGTTGAAGCATGAATCAATCGAGTGTTGCATATAGGAAATACTATCACTAATAGGTATGTCATTAAAACTTTGCATTTTGATTTATATTTTTACATGTTTAAGATTAAGCATGCACGTTTTAATGACTTTTGCATTTTGTTTTATATTTATACATGTTTAGGATTAAGCATGCATGTTTGATATATTTTTTTATTTAAATAATATCAAACTTTTTTTTATGTTGAATATTAGAGTTGAGTCTGTCCATTGGTCATTGAAAATATTTTTGGAACACAGTAAAAGAGATTTTTGTAAGGCATGAAATGAAATGATATAAATGAGATATTGAAGTTGCATATTATTAAGATAAAATGGTCAATCCCAATAAATTAATGGA
Source organism: Cicer yamashitae (assembly GCA_037974755.1). NCBI lineage: Eukaryota > Viridiplantae > Streptophyta > Magnoliopsida > Fabales > Fabaceae > Cicer > Cicer yamashitae. The sequence goes on along the minus strand of JBBPBQ010000002.1, from coordinate 51,652,764 downwards.
ATAATATTGAAATGTTTTATAACTAATTGATCCGAACAATTTAGGAATTTGTTTTTTGTTGGATTAAGGAGATTGTTAAATATAACTGTTCACGGTCTGAGTTAACCTGTTTAACTCTGTGATCTAAACCAAGATATTGTTATAATTTTAATTCGAACTAACTCGTCAAAATCGAAATAGTTTTATTTGTGTGATGTGTTATTATTTTACACATACGAGCCCAGTCCGTTCAAAATATGATATTTTTTATTAATTGAGTTTAAGACTTCATTTAGTTAAAGTGTTAAAATTCTAAATTGTATAATTTTGAGTAAGTATTTAAATTTCCACGAAAAGAATGACATTTAATTATTTTTTTTTTTTGAGTGTTTTAAAAAAAATCATGTTTCATACTTAACAACCCGACAGGAATTAAGTATGATATTTTTCAATTTAAAAAATTTAATTGTTATATTATAAATTTAAAAAACTAAAGTCTAAAATATTCATTTACTCCATTAAATATATAGAACTAAGAGTGTAAAATGCATTTGATCAAAGAAAAATAAACGAAGGAGAACATAATATACTTTTTTTTACAAAAAAAAATAACATTCATTTAAATCGATTATATCAATTGAGAATATTATAATTCAAAATCAATAAAATTAAAAAAACAATAAATATGAACAAACTCACATCTTCTAAATTAATAGCATAAAACAACAAAACGTCAATAAATATGACAAGCCTACAAATATAACAAATTAGAAGCGTCCATAATATTCATGTCAAATTCATTGATTGAATATGCATTGTGTAGTAGATCGAAATTAATTTGTTAATTTGAACTAAACAAATATTGTAACAAGACGGAAAATCAAAACATCACACTAAGACGACAAATAAAAACGTCACACTAGGATCTCAAAAGTACAACAACAAAAAAATCTGAAAATTATTTATTTAAATAAAAGAGAAGAAAAAATATCTAAATAGATAATTTCAGACTAAAAATCAGTCTTTTTAAACAAAGAGAAGAAAAAAAAAAGATAAGAGAAAATGAAGCTGGAAAATTTTAAGGAGATATTAGATACATGACAAAACATTAAGGTATTACAAAACTCTAGAACAACAACTAGTAGCTAGTTTACTACTGCACTCAATACTAACCTCCAACAATGCAATATCTTTTTTTTCTTCATGCTTACTTAACTATGATGACATTGAACTCACACAAAAGCCATTATTCCCAGTCTTAGTAAGTAGAGAAAAATAGTCAAAGAGAGTAAAGATGATGAGGAAGTCTAGGCTCCACAACAACTTCTAGTGGTATTTTCTTAGGTGTAGAAAGCCCAAAAACCTCTTCCATATTCAAGTCTTCCTTTTTCACATTATTAGGTAATTTCCAATTATACCCATGTAACAAATTAGCCAAACTTGATTGAATCACCTTAATTCCAAGAGGGTAACCAGGACACATCCTTCTCCCAGCACCAAATGGCAACAACTCAAAATCATGTCCTTTCACATCAATATCCTTATCTAAAAACCTCTCTGGCATGAATTCATAAGGGTTTTCCCAAATATTAGAATCTCTTCCAATTGTCCAAGTATTGACAAGAATCAGTGTCCCTTTTGGGATATCATAGCCATCAACATTGCAATCCTCTCTGGCTTGTCTTGGCACCAACATTGGGGCCACTGGATGTAGCCTCATTGTTTCTTTAGCAATTGCATAAACATATGGCAAATTGACAATGTCTTTCTCTTCAACCCATCTATCTTTTCCTATTACCTTATCAAGCTCATCTGTTGCTTTTTTGAAGATCTCTGGCCTTTTCACCAACTCAGATATTGCCCATTCTACTGTTACTGCTGAGCTCTCTGTGCCACCTGCTATCAGGTCCTGAGGAACAAAAATATAACACGTACTTGTCATGTTTTCTTTTTTTTTTTTTTTTTATATTAAAAAAAATGATAAATTGAACCTTAATAAACTTACACAAGTGTTTCGAGTTCGAACTCAGGACAAGATATTAAATCTAACAATATCATATTTGTCAGTTGAATTAGAACTATTCGTCATGTTTTTATCATAAACAAAAAAAATGTTTTAAATTTGTTGCTATTGTAAATAAAAATAAACTATTTAAATTTTTTTTAATATATTTTTAATTTAATTTTAAAATATTTAATACAGATAATTGAATATTTGATATTAAATGTTTTATAAAAAAATTAATTTCACTTCACTAAATTTTTTAATAATCGTGAAAATAGTTTTGTTTTTGTTCCTATATTAGTGTCTAAAAGGAGTAGATTAGAAAAAAGAGTTGAATATTCAAATATAAAATATTGCATCAAAGTTGATTGCATAAATCTGAAGTAGTTGGAGATGATCCAAATTTAGATTGAATCAAATAGATCATAATCAGTAATGTTAGTCAATTAAGTGGATTGATTGAGATAGCCCAACAAAATATGTATATAATTAATATTCCATCTAGAAGGAATTATTAGAAATTTTTATTAAACTATGCTTATTAAAAGATATAGTTGACAATAATTAATCAATGCAATCTTATTAAAAAATAAGTCTACTGTCTAAATTATTTTTCATTGTTTGTAATTTGATATTGAAAATTAAAAACTCAAATTAAATGAAAATTATTTTAGAGATATTAGAGAAGTTGTTTAAAATTACATTATATTTCATTTCAAAAAGTATGAGTTATTTTGTTTGTATTTTCTTCTAACTAATAGTCACAACTCGACGAGATTAGAGTGAGTTAAGTTGCACTCTACAATAGAATAGATAATGATATTTTTAGAGCTATTAAGCAAAATTGGAATTGTGTTAAGAAGTTAATCTCTAAATTGTGGTTGGTTTTTTGTTTTAAAAAAAGTAAACTACAAGTCCAAACATGCACTACTTCGATGTTATTCATCCTTTTGAGTTGGATGTGTTTTTAATTTTATTGTTGTGGTTGTGATAAAATTTTATCAATTTTCTCCTCTATTTATGGTGAAGAGAAATAAACACAAAAATAGTAAATAAATCCTAATATCCTATTACTAAATATGTCCTACTGTCATTAAATTTTTAAATCTGTTTTCAATATTTTGTCTACCTTTTTTCAAATGTACCATAAATGAAGGAAGAAGAAATTAAGATGATCTTATATTGAGTTAACCCATCATTTGTTAAAATATATTTTTTCTTTTAAATTTGACAAATTGTTCAAGTGAATAGAGTTAAATTAGTATTTTTAATTATAAATGCCACTCAAAATAATTTTTGAATTTTGTAAATTGAGAAATAGATATCTGAAATTGTAAAATATCAAATAAAATAGTTCATATTTAAACTTTTATCATTAGAGACTATGATGTAATATCAATGTCATTACAACATAAACTAATTATTTTTATGAAATTTAAATTTTTTATGGACTAATTTGTCAATAATTAATTCATGGATAATTACAATTACTCACAAATTTGTCATTAAGATGACAAAATCTCATTAATTAACAAATTTGTCTTCAGGAAAATGATATTGATGTGAATTAATGTTAATAAGTCACATATTCAATTACAGTACCGTATCAAAATACAAAAATTTATTGAGAGACTATTTTACAATTTCATATATATATTTAAAATTTAAAGATTAATTTGATCCACATACAATTTTAAAAATCAAGTTATCTATTGACTATAAATTATTTGTAAGAGAGGAAGAAGAAATATGACTTTACGATCAACTTGCCATTATTTCCAAGTACATGCAAGGAAATTATATCACTAAGTAATATATTCTATAAGATAAAAAAAAATTATATTAGATTTAATTTATATATTGTCACTATAAAAAAATATTAGATTTAATTTATATATTGTCACTATAAAAGAGTTTTAAAATATTAGTTAATTACAACATTTAGATCATTAAATTTTTTATTATAACTACGTTTAAAATTACATCCATAAATGAATGTAATATATTGACAATATAATTTTTTTGTCACCAACATTTATTATATAACAATTAAATTCAAAGTTATTTTACTTTGATAATTTATAGTCTTTAATTTTATATATATATATATATATATATATATATATATATATATATATATATATATCCATCCAGATTTTCAGATATTGTGCATCAATTGGACCATCCAACCATTATAGGACAGATCCAGAAAACTTTCAAATGGGTCGAAAAATACAGTAAGTATCACGTATTTTGTTTTATAATGAATAGTCTATTTGAATATTTCATACAATTTAAAAAATATATAAAAAAATAGAATAATTTTTTAATAAATGAATCTTATTAATTTACGATTTTCATGAATACAAAAATGAAGATATTAAATTAAATGTGGCGCATATGATATTAATCTGACAGTATTTAAAAATTAAAAGTAGTATTTATTTTGTGACAATATTTTTATTTTTTAAAAGACTAAATGTTAAATTATTGTCACAATCTTTTTCAATCTTGTAACACATTTGAATTTTTATTTAAACTAAAATTGACAAAATAAGTAAATTATATATGTGTCGGTGTTTGTGTAATTGTGTGTAAGTATGCTAATGGAAAAGAGGCTCTATTATAAAGTATTAGCATCGACAAAAAGAAGAAAGTGAGGGTGGGGCCACTCCCTACCTCTGTCCAATCCACAATCGGTCCCAATATAATATTTAAAATTTAAATTGACTGTTAAGTAACAAAATAACACAAATTAATAATTAATAAAGAAGTTAAAAAGTATAGAAAATAAATAATTATACCTGAGTGAAAGCTTTGACTCCATGCCTCTCAAGCTTGACTTCAAGATCAGGATCATCAGCAAGCTGCAAAAGCACATCCACCATATCCTTAGCAACATAATCCTTCACATTTTTCCTTCTCTCAATGTGTTCTTCCAACACATGTTCCATAAACCTATCAAATTTTTTACTCAAAGTCTTCATCCTCTTCACATAACCTTGTAAGTCCAAGAAATGAATCCAAGGAATAAAATCCCCAATATTGAGAACACCATTAAGCAAAAACAACTCATCCAACATTTTCTTAAACTCATCTGGAGATATAATACCATTTTCCGTCTCTTCCAAGTACTTTTTCCCCAATACCATACGACTTATAACATTTAGACTCAAACTTGTAAGATGGTCTTTCAATAAAATTGTTTTGTTTTTTGAATTGAAAAGTCCGTGCAAAACAACACGTAACTCTTGTTTTCTTATGTACTCATAAGACTCAAGACGTTTCGCACTAAACAATTCTAATAGACACATTCTACGGGCTTGTCGCCAATATGGGCCGTATTGGGACCAAGTTATGTCGGAGTAGTTATAAGTTGTGTATTTTCCGGCCGATAAATTGGGCCGACCGGCTAGGGCAGCATCGTGGGTTTTAAGGAAGGCTTTGGCTATTTCCATGGTTGAGCCCACAATGACCGGTTTGGAGCCAAACCATAGATGCATTATGGGTCCATATTTTTGGGTGAGCCCATGAATGGATTGGTGTGGAAGAGATCCAATAAGATTGAGGTTTCCTATTATGGGCCATGGTTTTGGGCCTGGTGGTAGATTATATTTGCGGCGGCGTAGACGGAGGCTGAAGAGGAGGAGGATTGAAAATGTTGTAAATAAAGTGACCCAACTAGGAAGTGCCAATAATTCTACAGCCATATTGGATTTTGTGAGTTTGAGATGAGAATTTGAAGTGTGAGTGGGTCATTTTATTTACAAACATAGTGGAGAAAGCAATTGCTCTAGGACCCACTTTAGGTTCAACAAACATCCCAATCGAACAAATTTTGCTTTCCTCCTGATCCACACTTGTATATAGGAACCTATTTTTCCAACACACATGAGTGTGAAACACATTACTCTCTAATTATAAATTTATAATTTCAGGCTGGCTTAAACAACAATTTTTTTCAACTTATTTTAATAACTTTCTTTAAAAAACTTGTTTAAATAAATACATCATATTATTTTTAAAAATCATAGATGGTTCATGATTGCTTAATTTTTTTAATGAAAAAAGTGTTAAATTTTAAAAATAAATATCTGTTTATTTTTTAATAGTTGCTTAATTAGCTTCTTAAAAAAGTTGCAATTATTATAATTGGTTTTAAAATCTGGTTAAAGAACGCTTTTAAAATATAATTTATATATAAAAAGAATACTACTTTTTTTATTTAAAACAATGAAACCAAGTCTTCCACAAAATAAAGAACTTGATGAATATGAAAAATAAACAAACCACTACAGTCTATAAAGAATGTATTAGAGCGATATTTATATAAACAAAAGTAACTGTTATTTGTACGAGGTATTTTTTGTTTTGTTAGGGATTTATCTTTGTTGAAAAATTTGATTCAGCATTTTTAGTAGGTCTTCCGTTAATTACATTCTTCACCTACAAAATTTGAATTCAATATTTTGTTTAAGAGATTAAAATTCAGTTTCATTCAGACCAATCTAATATTAATATTTAAAAAAATTATTTTGATAAGTTAGAAAGTAATGTTGAACGGAATTTTAGGTCAATTTTATATGGATTATTGGTAGATAAGTGATCTTTATTATACAATTTTAGATAGATAGGTATTTTGAATTATTATCTCAGAAATTTTCAGTTTTGTACATTTTGATTGGAGTACTTATCTCCCAATTAGAAGTATGTCACATGGTATTGTGTTTTATGGGACCATCTCTTATTTCCTACAAATCAAATAAGCAACCAAGTGTCTCTAGATCAAGCGGTTAAGTAAAATACCGTGTTTTAGTTAGCTTAACTTATGAGTTCAAATGGATTCAATTTCTCCTACAAGACTTATACTTCAATTTTGATAAATTTGTTTTCATCTTACGTGATAACAAATCGGTCATCCGTCTAACCTACAGTTTTATATTCTAAAAAAAAATTCAATTTATTCTCTCATCTTTAAGTTTGGCCTCATGAATATCTACAATAGAACTTACAGGAAAATATTACACTTAGAAATATATATAGATAAGATTTGTTATAGTTTTCGGTTAGTTAATTAATTTATGTATATTTTTCTTTTTCTTTTCTTTTGTATAAGAGCTTAACTCTCTTCTTCATGTTATAACTTTTTTCTTGTAAAAATTTAAAATTTATTATTTTCAATATAAAATATTTATTTTTTATTTCTTACCAAATACCCTTACCACAATTATTAGCAAGATCCTAATATTAATTTAACCATGTTTAGTTAAAGTACTCCAATCAACTTGAAAATAATTTTGTCAGTTTGCAAGCAGGTTCTAGGAAAATCGACAATAAAAAGGACATTTGTCAGATAAAAAATGAGTGGAAGACCATTGATTTATATATTTTACCTTTTAAAAAAGACTTATACTTGTGTGAGATCAAGAATGGCTCACTACCTTTAATTCTTGGGTAGTTGCCATTGCAATTTCATGGAAATTTCAATCAATATTGAAATTAACTTTATAAAATGGTTTCTTACATTGACTTGAGCCATTCAAAAAGAATAAACAATGACCTGACCTGGTCATCTTGAGTCCATATCAACTGACCGAGTGTGAAGGTGGTGTCACTATATGCAGTACATAATATATAAAAAACTTATTTTAAAATTAATTACATAAAAATCAAACGATTTTAATGATTTAACAGTCAAAACGAATTAACAGAATATTTTTATATTATCATATTATATCAATTAAATCCATATATAAATATTAAATAGTTTAAAAAATTATTTAATGAAAAATGTTAGAATACATCCACTGATTTGTATGAAGAGTAATTTTAGTGATATACAATTTTTAGGATCTATTTAACAATGTTTTAGTTATAACTTACTAAGATACTCCTTCTAAAAAAAGTAGTAGATATATTATAAGAAATACATGTAAGAGTTGCTAATGTATGCACACTTGCTTTTTAAATAATTATTTTAACAACATACATATCTTTGAATATATTCGACCATTGTTTAGTTATGACTTGTTAATGTATTTTAGAAAAAATGTGAAGTGTGAGTAGTCATAACCAATACTAAATTATGTTATACAAAATATAATTTATTATAAAATATGAAGGAAAAAAAATGTGATTTATATAAATGGTTGAAGTAAGCTTCAAAGTCATCTAATTAAGTAATGAAAAAACAAATAAAGGAATAATTCAAGGGTTAGAAAATCGGGTTGATTAAATAATTCATATCAAAATATCACTATAAATAAATTAAAGTAATAAATTTTTGAATTAATAATATTGTGATAAACATTTTAAAAAATTGTTTGAATATTTTTTAAAGTATAAAAATAAAAATAAAGGAATAACTATTTTGTCAAGTAGTAATAGTTATGTACTAAATACCGCAAACACTATAATTTTGTTGGCTCAAATTTCAAACAAAAATTTCCTATTTTAATACAAAAGTGAAAAATATTTGTCGTGGATAAAATTAATTTGTATAATAAATTTTAAATAATGTATTATAACTTTCTTTAAATTTATTAAAAGGCACACCAAAATTCAAATATATATTTATCTTATAACTAATTATTTTGTATAATTTCTCTTCCCCTAAATGAACTCTTAACTGAAGTAGCAATATCCATCATAAGAAAGGGGGATATGAATTGTACTTCCCTTTTTAAAATATTAAATCATGTTTTTAACTTAAACTAACTCAAGATCAATCTTGGTTACTTATAAAAATTCAAGAACGTTTTGGTTAATCAAAAACAAATGAAACAAATTATTTCTACGTGATTAGTGATAGTGAGTAAGAAATAATATAAGATATGGATGCGAGAATCACAAAATGACGTATCTTGGTTCATCCAATGTGGGTTACGTCTAATTCTCACAATTTGTGAGCTTTTATACTAACGTGCTTCACACAAGAATGTTCTTGCTTTCACAAAATAATTGTTTTAATGATGAATTGATTGCACTGAAAACTCTTGTTGTTATCTTCACCTTGAGGTTCTTTTTATAGACGTGATAAAGGTTGAAGACAACTTTTATAGTCCTTATTGATCCGACTGTTCATAGTGATAGTTTAATAGACATGTGTTCTATTTTATCCAGAACGTTCTTCCTTTGTAACCAAAACGTTCTTCCTTTGTGCTTGAATGAATACTGTGACTGAGATCTTTAGCAGTTGTCGAGTGTCAATTTTTCTGCTTTACACGCAAGCTGAACTTTCTGCAAAAGGTGCAGCAACAGTGTCTTTTTCATCCTTGATGTCTTAGCTATATTTGTTCATGGGCCATTAATCTGGAGATTGATCTGATTATTGTTCTTGATGTTGTTTTGCTTCTTTTAATCTTTTGAACTTGATCATTGTTTTGAGTTGTCTTGATATTCGTTTTACTTAAAATCTGAATTTTGGGAAATGATTCATTTCATTTTTATCTTTAAAACGAATTATCCATTATGATCTTGATTGATTAGAATGATACTGTCAAAAACCAGAATGATTTTAATTTGCCTAGATTGTTGCTCTTATGAACCAAAACGATGTTAGTTTGCCCAGATTGATATTCTTATGAACCAAAATATTCTTTTATAAACTAGAATGATCCTGATTACCTATCTTAAAATAATATACTAAAAAATACTAGTTAAATAGCAACACAATTAATTAATAGAAATTAATTAACTTGTTTATTTATCTTCAAAATATTAGTTTGGAATTTTCTCTCAACACTTACCAGGTCATAAGTAAGCCCAATCCCCTACCTCCTCTCTCTCCCTGATTACATTTGGACATAGGAATGGAAGTACCTATCAATTTCCCCCATTAATAATTGGTTAATACTCCAGTATACAAGAGTATTGTTATGGAAATATCATGTAATTTTTTAATATTTAATTTTGATGTAATTTTATCTTCAAAGTACTGGTACTAAAAAATTTACTTAATAATTTTGAATGAAAGAAACATAACATTTTTCTTATTTATTGTTAAACCTCAACCAAATTGACCTCGGCCCATAACACACAACCACATCTCTCTAAAATCTCCCAAAATTCTAACCCTACACAAAGAAATAAAACAAAATCCACAAACTACCTCCATATCTTAAATGTAGCATTGCAAACACATCTCCCAACTATTCCACATACACTTCTATTTTTTTATCTTCAATTTTGATCACCCATAATTATGCATCATCTATATCTTTCACTGTTGAGCCTAAAACATACAAGCAAAAATTTATGCTTCCAAATCAAAACCAAGCTTACGTTATCATCACTGATTTCCCTAATGCCTCACTTATTTTCACTTTTAATATTAGATGTTTTGAGTCTACTACATAACATAAGCCAAAATTTTGAAAAAATAAAAGAAAATTATTTTGAAGCTCATTGGGTTATCAGATAATTCATTAGTTTGCACGGATGTCAATGTCATTACTCGTTGTGTTTAAACACATCACTAGACACTAAGAATGAGGTTATAAAGCTTCCGGAAAAAAAAAAGGTTTTAAAGCTTATCAAGTTTTAGTTCTTAATATTTGCAATCAATAACTGAAAAATAGTCCAAATAACATAATTGTGACAATTATTTTATAGTAAATTACACTTTGGTTATTTAAATTTAGTTCAATTCTCATTTAAATTTTTTTAAAAAAATTATTCTCAATTTAGTTTTTTAATTTAGTTGAATCTTGCAATAACTTGATGTTTTAATTCATTTGTACAAATATCTTTTTTATGGTTCCTGTTAAAAAAAAAAAAAAAAACACTTATGGCATAATGATCCTGACTATATTGTCACATCAGCTTCATCTTCTTCTTTCTCTTATCTTTCAAACATAAAATCCAAAAAAATTATATAAAAAAAAACCAGAGAAAAAAATATTATAAAAACATGCATTCCAAATTGATCGATGATATTAACTTCTAACTTTGACTATTAAAATTGTAGATGCAAGTTTAAATAAATTAGAAAATGGAAAATTGTAAAAAAGAAAAGGAAGTAAGAAGTTTGAAATTAACTAGCACAAAAAGATCTGGGCCAAAATCATAAGATTTTGGAGTAGGTATTAGCATAAAACAAGAAATAAAAACATTAAACATGAAACTATTCTTACTCATCTAATTTAATTATTTTATCAATTAAACTAGTGGGTTCAAATTTAAAGGTCCCAAATGCATTCCTTTTTTAAAGGCTTGTGTTATTATTATTTTGAAATTTTAAGAAAATAATGATGAAGAATAAAATAGAGAAAAAGATGAACTCTAACAATTTAATTTGATATTTTTATTTTTAATAAAAATTAATTATTAAAAAAATATAAGTTGATGCTTTGCATTTTCCAATTAGGAGAGATATATTTTATGTCAAAACCACCTAAACACTTGTCGGACACATAACATTTCTTTTAATGGAAATATTAAAAAGAATATTTGTACAAACAGACTAAAATATATAAGATAACTTTACAAATATAATGTAATTTAACCGGATTAAAATTAAACGACTAAGAGTGCAATTTAACCATTATTTTATAAACAGATCAACACACCCTTCTATACCTATGAATCTTTCAAGACACGAATTAATATTGACGCATCTACTAGTAATAACATAATATTTATCAAATCTAGGTACAAAATGTGAGTTTACCATGTCTGAGTCACTGACCATACTAGTAAATAAACCAACAATAATGCTTATCAAAATGTGATATGTGACTCAATTTATTTACTTAAAAAGATTATTATTTTTTTTTATTATGTAGACACACTATTTGGAACCCCTCTGCATGTAACACCAGGTTCAGAACTAGGAGCAAGTAACTCATAAGGTAAAACGCCAGCACCACAACGGTTCTTCAAATTCCTATCACAGTTCCTACTATCAATAACCTTCTCAATCTTTCCAATTTCAGCAGAGAATTCATAAAACTTCTCAATAATCTCAGCATCACCTGACCAAATAGAAGGCTGTTGCCTCTCACCCAAATACTCTTCGTCGGGCGAATGAGTCGAAAGTGTATCGACAACAGCCATATATTTCGAAGCCTGCAACAAACTAGGCAATGCGTTGAGGAAATACTTTTGTGGATCAGATAAAAAGCTTGTGTATTCAGGGTCAGACTCTTCTGGTACCAATCTTCTCATCAACGGTGGACGATTCGGCACATAGCCGCCATAAGGGTATTGTCCAAAGTTAAGTGCAGCATGTTGTGCAGAAGAATTCCAAATTAAGATTGTTAAGACTGAGACAAGACTTTCACTGTTGTCCATTTTGGGCCACCATGTTTCATTCTTTAAATCAGCATGACCCACATTGATTGATTCAGAGTACCAAGCTTGTAACTCTCTATCATTGCATATAAGAGTTGGGTTTGGGTAGTAATAGTTGACGTAGGTACGAACCCAATTTTCTATTGCAAACCAGATTAATAGACCATCTTCTGCATAAGGGTAATCTTTCATCACTAGCTTTAGACCATGTGGTTGTGTTGGGTCAGGTACTGCCATTCCTCTGTAATTTCAAAAAGAGAAAATCTTTGTTAGATTTGTTTGCAACTTTCATACACTAAAGAAAGTAAACATCAATAGCATGTTAAGAAAAAGGTAGGGTCTCTTGTCTTTAAAAGTTAACAACATCCTAAGAGCATCTCCACCCAGTATGCGGTCGAAACTTGAGATTTTGGTTTTAAATTATATGTATGCAACCATAATATTGTAGATTTTTTTGAAGTCTTTGCAACGAAATTTTAACAACAATGCCAACTGCATCAGCTGCACTTTTCCGCATTTTATTGCAATATAGAAGTTTGCAACGTAAATTCAATTGCAGTTTAAAACCATGCCCAAGACTAGACTACAGCAACATCTCTTTTGAATGCAAAACTTGAAAAAAAAAATTATATACCTCCTCAATCCTCATGCCACATATTATTGGATTAGGTGCATAAATAATTTGGTAGTTAGTCAAAATCAACATACTCTGATATTATATTAATTTTTTTGTATTGGTCTTAATTTTTGTAAGGTGGACGATGACACATTGACACTTTTTATAAACTTACTTTAGACACTACCAGACTTGGATATTCTCAATAATATAGTTGTTATAAGATTCTTATCATTAAAAGTTATGTTACTATATGCAAGTGAAACCAAGCACAAAAATAAATGTTGGATAGTTTAAACTGCATGGTTAAAGTAAAAAGTTGATGTGTTAAAAACTGATGTATAGTGTTTTTTATTGAACATGCTCTAATATACTTAAAAAATTGTCACAAATTAATATTACCTCATTTCCTATCTATAAGAGAAAGTTGACTCACCAAAAGTTAATCATATACATCAATTTTGACTAGAAGTAATAATATAAGATATTTTTTGACCTGCGGATGAGATCTTCAGGGAGACTATCTTTGTCCAAACGCCAAAAGCTTTTGTAAGCAGCAGAACTAATCTCCATTCCATATCGACCAGGAGTGAAACAAGACTCAATGACACCATCTGCATTGATCAAACTCTGGCGAGCTAAAGCATTGATCTCCAAAGTGTACCTCATGTGTGGATCCAGTAACTTGAAAATTGGATGCATTGCACTTAATTGCCTATGAGCAGACAATATAAATGGTTCCATGCAAGCATGTGTGCGTAACCTATATACCAATTCACCAAATTAAATAAGTTCATATCAGTCAATTAATTTTTTATAGAAAAAATCTTTCATCACATAATTACCGTTACCAAACAACTATACTTTGACAGTGAGAGAAGAAAGAAAAATTGGTTTCCGAGGTGGATGGTTGTGCAGCAAAATTGTTCTTGTTCATGTATGTTGTTCTAATCACTAAACTTGATTTAATATATATTTTTATGGTAGTTTTGTATTCTCTTTGATTCACTAACCCGATCCAAAAGAGAATACAAAATTACTAATAAAATATATCAATAAATCAAAGTCCGTAACAAGAACAACATATTAAAATTAACAAGATTACTGACCAATCATCCACCGCCGGAACCCGATTTTCTTCTTCTATGTTGCCCTCATCTTTCTGCTTATGCTGCTGCTGTGGCAGTAGCAGTATCAGTTTATATACAGGGATTTAGGGATTAAATCCCTTCTTTCGACAACTCATGGGCCAAGCCCATTTAATTTACTTTTTCTATTTTACTTGGTGTGGGCCCAATTGGAAATACCTACCCAACAAAAAATAATATATTCTAATTTTTAAAATTTATAGTTTATTTTGAAATTTCATTAATTTCATATTTCTTTTAAATAGTTAATATTAATACTTAATTATTAATTTTGTTGGAGAGTGGAATTTGAGTTCATGGCCTCTTTATCACTCCAACTCTCTCAAATCACTAAATTAATTTATGACTTCCATTAAATTCAGATCCTATACTTTCTACACTATAAATTCTAATCATCAATTTTATCCTCTAAATGAATGTGTCTAGCTATATAGTCTACAAAAATGATTAAATTCTTATGTCAAAAAATAAATAAATAATGAAAGTCTAAAATAATTTCAAAAATAAAAATAATCAATCATACTAATTTAATATACCAATTTGATCTATGAAACTAACAAATTTGCAAAATAGTTTCTACCAATAAAAAATACTCTCTTACATTAGTACAAATCGGATGTAGATTAAATTGACTAATATAAAAAGACTAATACGATCAAGATTTTTTTTTCAGATATAATTTTAAAATTTTATTAATTTTAAATATCAAATATAAATAGATTTAATTTATATATAATATTAGTGTAAAATTTTTTTACATTCTCAATCAATCACAAATATTATCAATAAAAATATTTAACTTTTATAAAAATTATATTTAAAAATATTCCTATAAATAATTATGATATATTAATAGTAAATATAAAACTTTATATATTAACTGTGCATATCAATTAAACTCGAGATAAATTAATAATTGACTAAGTAAAAGAAAATGTAGGTCGTAGCTTACCAATGGTTGACAAGTTGATGCACACCAGCATCATTGGAGCAAACATGGGCCTTAGCAAGCATCCACATCCAATTAGTGGTTGCATCTAAAGGAGGTGTAACTACACGTTTTGATGGTGTATTTGGTCCAGATGGTGGCAGGCTAAGTTCAATAGCAACAGGTTTTAGAGTGCCAAGGGGTGTCAGGTAGTATATGGTACGTGTGGCATATGATTTTCTACCATCCAATGCATTGATCCTTTCAAGAAATGGAAGATAGATATCATGATAATCTATTATAAACAGCTTATTCTCATCAAGAGCCTGCAAAATTCATAAATAAAAAATGCAAGAGTTTAGTACAAGTAGGCATATTTTTATTTGAATTATTTCTATAAATAAGATCATTTTAAATTTGATGTCATGTGAATAAATGAATGATTAAATCCATGTAAAATATTATATAGTTGGTTAATTTGTATCAATATCTTCACAAACACACTTGATTACAAATTGGAAGAAAAACCGCATTAATGTAAAATACGTCTTCAATCTTATAATATATATCATTAAAATTTTTATACACATATTAAGAAATATAATAATTAAAAGAAAAAAATAATTAATATTATTTAATTATTTATCTTAATTATTGATAAATTTTTTATTATTATCAATGTATAATATAATAATATTTTGTAAATTACGCACATAATAGTTATTGAAAAATAATATAAAAAATAATTAAAATTGTATTGAAAATTAAAAATTAATATTTATTTTAAAACAAATTTGTATTAAAAGTGAGATTCATTGAGAGATGTATAGAGTATATAAATAATATTTTTTGGTTAGTAATTCAATTTCTACAAATCCCTTGATAACATAATATGGTTAAGTAAGCTTATGAATCATTTGATGGGTATACCTGTTGAACAGTCATGCCATTAAGTTGGCTTAAAATGTGCTCTTCTTTAAGAGCAGACTCTTGTGGACCATAGATTTCAGGATCTAATTTACTAACAGGTGGGAAAACTTTAAGGCTCTGAATTGTAACAGGGTTAACTCCTGCTATTGCTTGACGGGCAAATTCGTCATCTCGCAACCAAGCAAATTTGTCCTCTGTACACATTAGACACGTGATATCAATAATTTAACAATTTTTAACAACAAAATATGATAGATATCACTTTTTATTTTTTTATTAAACTAACAATTTACAATTACATACGGATATGTGAAACATTTAAAATTAATTATTCAAAACAGCTTTGGAGACAGTTTTTTTTTCATTTGATAATAACAAGTTGGCACACTAGTAAATCATATACTAATATAGAAAAGGAATAATATGAACATTAGATCTAGCTTTGAACTGAAAGACTCGTGTTTTTTATGGTGAAATTGAACTGACAAGAATAAAAAGCCAAAAAACATGTTGGAGTGGCTCTTTTTATAGCACTATCTTTTTATATGACATGCCATGATAGAGTATATTCATGGCCAAAGACCCCACCACATTGGCCTTTGAATTGACTTATATCTATTCAAAATACTACTAATGAAAAAAATCTTTATTTATAAAAGATTTTTTTTTTAAACAAAAAGGACAAATTACAGGTGTTGTTCTTGACTAAAAAATTAATATGTGGAAATGAATAATTATGAGCTTTAGACAATAATGGATAAATTTTAATGATGAATTAAGATAAAAAATAATAATTTAATAAATGAACAACACTTTTGATAGTAGTTAAGTTTTGTCCAAACCGAAAGTATGTCGATACAAATGAAATGGTAGATAAAAAAATTCGAATTTTTACTTGTAAAACATAATTCAGTTTAAAAATCTAAAGGCCTATTTAATTTGTGAAATATTTTTTTTTTTAAATACATCATCCACAACTAACTTGCATTTTCTCTTTCTCACAGTGATTCACTCTTTAAAAATATTTTTACAAAATAAACAGATACTAGATTTTACAGAGAAAGGAAATTAAAAAGATTTATTTAAGAAATTAGTGTAAACTGAATTGTGTATCAAAAATATTTAGCAAGAAATTGACAATAAAAAGGCCATATACTCACTTGATATAATTTTAGGAGTGTCATACTTTAGAAGACCGCTAGATTCTTGAATCTTACTAACAATTTTAGGCAATGGTAATTTCTTCAAAACATCATCTTTCAAACCCAACTTAATGAGTAACCCTACACTGTAAAGGCCATCAACATCTGAAAATTCATTGAAATCTTGGTTGTGAGCAGAAAGACTTGATTTAAGGCCAGGAAGCAAGTTATGGAGCACTGCCTTTAGCCTCTTCACTGAAAATGTGTTCTGTTTTGATTCCTCAAACCGTTCATCTCTCGGTACGTACATAGGAAGTGGCTTCTCTACACGACTCTCAGCGGTTATATCTGCAACACCCCCAATCCAATTTTGTTTAACTAATATATCTCAAATATTAATTATTCTGTAATACAATATTAATTATCTAGTAATGTAAAATTGTTTGTTTAATTTATTATTACCTGTATCAGATGGTTCGCGGCCAGTACGACACCGTCTTGGGTATGGATACATTTCAGATCCACCAAGAGTTGGTCTAGCAAATTCAATTCCTCTATCTGGATTTCCCAAATCATTGTATGTATCATAGTCATAAATTCTGTCAGATAATTTTCTAACTCCACTTCCATCACCTCTCAAATTTCTCAGCTCTTTCTCCCTCAAAATTTTAATCCCAGCAGGTGTATCATCCGGTAAATAAGCCTGTTCAAATTAAATTACACAGTAAATAAACTTATTATACAAATTTATTGTCCAAAAAAACAATGTGAGATCAACATATTGTTTATTAATTTCTTCTGTTTTAAAACAATGGACTATTTTTTTTTTAAATTATCTCAAAATAATCGATTATTTCAATTTTTAATGCGTTTATTTTTAATTGTATTATCATTTAATTAATATTATTTATATTATTTTTAATGCAATATGTATTTATGATATTTTGTAATTTATTAATATTTAATAAAAATAATATTTTTTACTTCATCTATATATTATTCTTATTACGTGTAAAATAATCATACAGATGAATTATTTTGGAAAAAAAATAAAGTAATATTTATTATTATTATTATTATTATTATTATTATTTTAACAAGATAAGAATATATATACTACTAGCATCACATTCACCCTCGATCATAGACAAAGGGAGTATTTAATATTGGACGGTGTCTTTGCCTGATTGCATAACGTAGTAGGTAGTTGATATAGGTCAATTCAATGCTGCTTGGTCCATGCATAAAATCTGACTATATGGTTTCCTAGCTTTTTATTATCGAGGAAAATTAGTATTTTAAAAATACAATAAAAATAAAAATAAATAAATAAATCAAGGACTGTTCCCTTTTGTATCCAATTTTTCAGTTTTCCTTTTTTCTTGAACAGGTGATTTTTTTTTTTTTAAATCATCTTTATAAATTGTTTTCTTTTTTTTTTTCTTCGTGATTTCATCGGTTTAGTATGATGTTTTTTATTTTTTATCTAGTGCGACGTTGGTTTGATTTAGATTAATAGATTAATTTCAATTCAATGCAAATTCAAATTTTGATGTCTTAAATGTTACATATTTAAAGGCATGAGTATTTCAAGCTCTTGATTTATGTCATATTTATAAGATTTGTTTTATTTGTAGACATTTTGTATAAAAGTTGTGAGTTTTTTTTTCAAATATTCGTCATTTTCTATTTTAGTTATTTTGAATTGTATAGTTCAAGAGCAATGTAATTTTTTCAATTTAAATGAAAGAATACCGTTGTTAGTCCAAAAAAAAAATCAAGGACTATTAGGCACTAAAAAATAAATGGTTAAATAAATTTTTAATTCTTATAAATATATCATATTTCATTTTTAGTTCCTGTAAAAATTTAAACAATGATTCTTTAAATATTTTTCGTCAATAATTATTGTCTTTGCTTTTATATCAATTCATTTGTATTGTTATAATTTTTTAATGATCTTTTATATCTATATTTAGAACATTATAAGACTATCTTCTGCCAAAATTTAGAATTTTTTCATAAAAGATGAATAAAA
>JBBPBQ010000002.1:51596336-51628836 GCA_037974755.1 Cicer yamashitae | reverse complement strand
ATTTATTTTAATTTAATAAATTAGATTTAGTTGATGCCATGTGGAAGTCAAGATAATTTGCTTTCTTAAATTTAGTTTATTTATAAAAAAAAATAAAAAAAATAAAAAGATGTAATCCAAATATGGGCCTGGAGAATAGTGTCATTTATGGTTCATTTAGGTTTAGAGATAGTCTTACTATAAATATGCATTTGTAACCTCGTTGAGACAAGTTTGAAATGAATTACAGTTTTATGTTGAGTGAGCTAGATCACCTTGTTGAGTTCTTGGATTAGAACTTGCTTGAATCTGTTGGGTGGGCTCACTCACCAAGTGGAACCCATCAAATTTTTACTATTAGAAGAAAAAAAAAGTAGAAAAAGTGTGACCGCAAGTAACATGAAGGAGAAGAAGAAAATTGGATTTCAGTGGTAATAAGTGTGTAGTAAACTTGCTTTGTTTGATCTAATATTTTAGTATGTTACTTCTACCACTGAGTTTGTTATTTTATTATACAGTGTATGTAGTTTTATCTTCTTTGAGAGTTACTCTGAAATATCCACTTTAGTGGAAGGTTATTTTTTATTTGTTTGGTTCCACTATTTGGTAATGGCTATTGTTGATTGATGTTCCCTAGTGTTACTAGGAAGACTCTGGTGTACCCATTAATTATTATAGTGAAATGTTTTATTGGACTAGGTCATGTGTTTTCTATTATCTCCATTTGAGAAAAGTTTTCCACGTTAAAAATTGTGTTTGTCTCATATTTAATTTTCTGTTAATTAATGTTGCAATATGGAATTGTATTTTCTGCTTGGTCATTTATCTGCACAGGTGGGAGAAAAAGATTATGCATTATAAAGATAGTTATCTAAGGTTTTTTCCAACATAATCTTATCAATGACTTCCTTACCATTGTGACGATTTCTCGTCGGCTTATCAATATTCTAGGTTGTGGATCCTTCTTCTTCATCTTCTTAACCTAAATCATCTTTGTTTTTTTCTTTACTATTTTATTTTGTCACTTTATTTGAAGAAATCACTTGGTAGATCATTCATCTCTTATAGAAGTCAAAGTATATAATTCAAATTCAACTCATTTAATTAACGAAATTAATTTTCAACTCATTTGTTTCATGAACCAAATTCAACAATTTAATTGTGTGTGTAGTCTCTAACTATATTCAAGGTTAGTTAGGTACGACTAAAAAAACTCTTAGGTATACATAACGATGACAAAAAAATCGTATCCACAGATAAATTCCCCAATGAGTATGAAGCAAATATTTTAACCAATATCCGCGAATAAATTACACAAATATTTTAATTACCTGTTAGTTTAAGGATACAGAGACAGAGGTAATGGTATTCATACACCCGAATATATGATATTCGTTAATAATTTGATAAATTATCATATTGTAATGCATATTGTTTATTTGTTAATGTATTAATATTTTCTATAATGAAACTTTGTGATACATTTTGTGTATATGCTAATGTATTATCATTTTTATGTGTTAATATATATATTTTTTTGTTGACAAAATGGAGAGAATATTTATACATAATTGCAAACATAATAAATTTTTGTATACATAGATAATTATATCGGTGGATATACTCTAATATCCGCATATATTAAAAACCCACTAAATATTTGTCTACCAAATATCAGCTCAAATATTGATAGAGTACGTATATCATTTGTATCTAACGAGATGCTTGACGGATGATTACTATTAGTTTCCTTGAATATCCATTGTTATCTCTAGGTAAACTCGTACAAGAGGACAAAATTTGCTTCACATACCTATTTCAATTTGCAAATGTATGTATTAATATATCATTTATTCGATATTCATTTAAGTGGTTAACCTCTCTCTACACGTTTTTCATATGCACCAGCTAAGAAAATTTCCCCAAAAATTATTTACTTTGCCTTTTCGAATATGATACTAATGAGTTATTATGTATAATTTTTATAAAAAAAACAATCAACTTTACACTTATTAAAAGATATAGTTAAGAACAATGATTCGTTTAATTTTATAAAAAAAAAATAAGTATACTATTAAAGAGTAGTACTAGTGACGCTCACTTTAACACTATTTGTAATGACACACAACATTAAATACAATGAATGAATCAAAGTCTATCTTGATAATAACCATCAACATTAAACACAAATGCATGAACGAATATTTCGTCACATGTATGCATGAACTATCTTACCAATATGCATTCTTTTATCTATATCTATAATCTATAAATTATATTAAATATTGGTGCAACAAACCTTAACCCTAATCCAAGCTAACACTACCAAATCATTTAAGAATATAAGTTCCCCACTCTATACTTACTTTAAGCCACACACATGATTATTAACACAAAAATTAAACGTCTTCTATTGAAATTGTCATCCATCAAATGCATAAATGAATCAAAGTTACTGTATGTAATGACACACAATATTAAATACAATGAATGAATGTTTCATTAAATGATATGCGTGAATCAAAGTTTATCTTGATAATAATCAGTATTAAACACAAATGCATGAACGAATGTTTAATCAAATGTGTGTGAACTACATGCTCCATAAATTACTGTGTAAGTTAAATCAATCGTCTTAAGTTAATTTCCATGTGTGAATTTAAACAAAACTTTGCATGGTTATGCAAATTTTCAAGACACAATTAATTCGTGTGTGGATTACCAATAGTGATATTGTGATAACTAGGGCTACATTACTTAATATGATACGTGTATTAATTGTCCTCCATAAAAAAAATGACTGAGTAATAGTTGCATGACTATGCATTACTTAATTAAGATTGCGTGAATTACCAAAGTCAGTTGTGTTTTAACAACATTTGCATGTATGAAATATGTGCATAAACCACAATTGTGTTAATCAAGAATGGAATATGATACTCAAAATTAGCATCAAACCTATTAAGTCTTTATGCAACAAACTCTAACCCTAATCCATAACATTCACTAAAACACTTACAAAAATAAATTTTTTGCCTATTTACTTAGTCTAAGTCACAAACATGGTTATAAGCACCAAAATTAAATGCACTCCATTGAAATTGTCATCCATCGAATGCATGACGGAATCAAAGTTGCTATTGGTGATGTCATATAAATAACATTAAATACAATGAATGGATGGATGTTTCATAAAATGGTATGCGTGAATCAAAATTTATCTTGGTAATAACTATTTACAATAAACATGTTCATTTGCATTAAACAAAAATGTCACATAAAATGTACATGGGAATCACATGGTTCATTAATTAATGTGTGAATCAAACTAGTCACCTTACGTTAATTATCTCGCGTGAATTTAGACCAAACTTTGTAAATTATCAAGACACAATTGATTCATGTGTGGATTACCAATAGTGACATTGGATCCATTTGTTTAAAATTTAAAAAAAGTAATTTTGACTTTATATTTTTACAAATGATTATCATGAAAATTTACTTAAAAATAATAGAAGTTTTTTAGATTTATTTGTTACCAATTAAAAAAAGTAATTTTGACATTTAATCATTTAGATTTCACCATTAGAGATTTAAACATGATAAAAATCATATTTTTTTTAAAAATGTATCTTTGAAAAACGATTTTTAAGAAGAGCTTCTCAAAATAACTTTTCATTTTAATCATTTTTTTTGAAATTTCATTATCCAAAAAAAAGTTGTAGAAAATAAATGAAATACTTAAAATCATATTTTAAGATAAACTATTTAAACCAACTTTTCATCTGAAAATTTATTTTTAAAATTATTTTTTAAAAATGTTATAACATTAAATTATTATTATTATTATTATTATTATTATTATTATTATTATTATTATTATTATTATTATTATTATTATTATGATGTTGTGTATAAATTTTAATTATGTTTCATTTATATAATCTTCAACTTAATAGAATCAATAGTTCATTATACAAAATCTTACTCAAAAACTCTAGCTATCACAAACATATTCAACCATACATATAACAAATAAAAAATATTATTTAAGTATACGATGAATTACTCTATTCAATAACTCAATATAAACAAAGAATTTCACTAAATCGACCGTTAAATCAAAAATTCTTATTGAGTAGATCAACTCCACAAATTTATATAAAATTTTAAAGATACTTGATTAAATAATTTCAAATTAACATATAATAAGTTTTTCAAAAATATAAATAAGTATCAATGGTTAGATTACATAGTTACGAATTTTCGATTTATATAGACTAACATGTACTTGAATATTAATATATTATGTCAATAATCAAGGATTGAATTAGTGACATTCGTCGTTTATATTAAGTTATTAAGCTGAGTAACTCATCACAAAATTACCACTAGAGTCAATACATTTTCACTCATATATATATATATATTGGTTTATTGTGTTGCCCTAATATATTGATTCAAGCCTCAAATCACATAATTCAAAAGTCCAAGATTTTGAACGTTTATGCTTTTAAATTGATAATTCAAATGTATTTTTAAAATAAAATAATTTTCTAATAAAAAATATAAATATTAATAGGTCTATAAAAAAACACCATTTTTAACATAAAATTAATTATTATGTTATCTATAATTTTCAATTATATCTCATTTACATAATATTCAACTTAATAGAATCAATAGTTGATCATACAAAATCTTACCTAAAAATTCTAATTATCACAGACATATTCAACCACACACATAACAAATAAAAAATATTATTTAATTATTTTATATATTGATAGGTACCTCGAGAGCATGAAGATGATTAATATTTTAATAAATTAGGATCAACTTTATTTATTTTAATTTAATAAATTAGATTTAGTTGATGTCATGTGGAAGTGAAGATAATTTGCTTTCTTACATTTAGTTTATTTATAAAACAAATGATGTAATCCAAATATGGGCCTAGAGAATAGTGTCATTTATGGTTCATTTTGGTTTAGAGATAGTCTTACTATAAATATGCATTTGTAATCTCGTTGAGACATGTTTGAAATGAATTAAAGTTTTATGTTGAGTGAGCTAGATCTCCTTTTTGAGTTCTTGGATTAGAAATTCCTTGAATCTGTTGGGTGGGCTCACTACCCAAGTGGAACCCATCAAATTTTTACTATTAGAAAGAAAAAAAAGTAGAAAAAGTGTGATCGCAAGTAACATGAAGGAGAAGAAGAAAATTGGATTTCGGTAGTAACAAGTGTGTAGTAAATTTGCTTTATTTGATATAATATTTTAGTATGTTACTTTTACCACTGAGTTTGTTATTTTATTATACAGTGTAAGTAGTTTTATCTTCTCTGAGAATTACTATGAAATACCCATTTTAGTGGAATGTTGTTTTTTATTTGTTTGGTTTCCACTATTTGGTAATGACTATTGTTGATTGATGTTCCCTAGTGTTACTAGGAAGACTCTGGTGTACCCGTTAATTATTATAGTGAAATGTTTTATTGGACTAGGTTCCGTGGTTTTCATTCTCTCCATTTGAGAGAAGTTTTCCACGTTAAAAATTGTGTTTTCTCATATTTAATTTTCTGTTAATTAATGTTGCAATGTGAAATTGTATTTTCTGTTTGGTCATTTATCTACACAGGTGAAAGAAAAATATTTTGCATTATTAAGATAGTTATCTCAAGTTTTTTCCAACAGAATTTTATCAATGGTTTCCTTACCATTATGACGATTTTTCGTCGGCTTGTCATAAAATGTGTCATGAGAAGATACAAATTACATTTTTATTTTAGACATTTTAGTTCTTAACTATACAAAATTGCATATCAAGAAAAATTCACACTACTTCTATTGATGAATTAACTGTTAATATTTAACAATATAGAAGTACATGTTATAATTTTTTCATAAGACATGTTTGATGAAAATTTTAATTTCGATTATGAAAGATCTTTATAACCCAAACTTGTCATAGTATAACGAGGAAACTCAAAATATTATTGGTAAAATTTTCGATCACCGATTAATTAAAAAAATTATTTCTCAAGTGTTTTCTTTATCTCTTCATACATACATGCATATACTATTAATCGATCACTATAAATAATATCTTAATACGTAAGAAAAATTAGTCTCCTTAAAAGAAATTAGTCTACAAACAAAATTGTACGAGGATGTATTTGATAAAATGTTTAAATATATTTTTGATTCCTGTAAATATAGCATTTTTTTTATTTTGGTCATCGTAATATTTTTTTTACATCTCTGTAATATCAAAAAAAATTATTTTTGTTCCTTAACGTTAAGTGGACGTTACAAAAACGTTAATTGACAAATTGAAACAGTTTTTGGTCCCTATAAATATATCACTTTTCAGTTTTAGTCCCTGAAAAATATTTTTTTGAATTTCATCCCTGCAATATTCAAAAATCTCCTTAAATATAAAATAACATACAAATTGATCTTTATTAATAATAAACTTATGCCAAGTAATGTTTAAAATATTTTCACTTCAATAATTTAAAATTTATTAATCTTATGTTTTATTTATTTATTATTATTAAATTAATTTCATTTTCTGTTTCAAAAAAATCACTTATTTTCAAATATATTCAACACATATATATTAATTCTAGTACCTTTAACAATATAGTTAATAAAAAAACAGATATACAACAATAAACATATAATATAATATAATATAATATTAATTTTAAAATAAAATTAATATAATATAATATTAACTACAATTATATTAGTATAAAATAATGATTAAAATAAATCTATCACCTAATATATATTTTATTTATTTTAATTTATAATGAACAAAATCTAAAGCGTAAAAGGAGATTTTAGTTAAAATTATAAAGCTTAAATCTAAAGTTATTTTAATCATTATTTTATACTAATATAATTAATTTAATAATAATAAATAAATAAAACAGAAGATTTTAGTGATTTTTTTGAAACTAGAAAAACAATTACGATTACCAAAATCAAAAAAGATTATATTTACAGAGATCAAAAACATATTTAAACCTTGATAAAATATCTAAAAATTTATCGCAATGAATAAGTGGGTCATGCTAAGGAAACAAAAGAGAATTAAAAAACAATTTTTGAATTGAAATAGTCAATTTTTATAATTTGAAAGTTATAAATGTACAAGTTCCAATTTTTCTTTTACACATTTAGATTCTTAACAAGTCCATCAAACCCTTATTAGTATTTCGCTTGATAATTTCATTAATTTTGATTGTTTTTTTCTTCTTTTAAAAAATACTGTAAGAATTATATTGATTGGTGTTAACCTTTAAATTCTTAAGGAAGTCAAAGAGTTAGTAGTATTTTATAGGCAAAATACATCTCGAATTTTTTTTTTTTGTCTTAGAAGGGACGATAAATTCCATCATAATTAACTCACGCATCTGTGAGATTCCGAGTTCGAATTTGGGATAAGACGTCCAATCTAACAGTATTGGCATTTGTCAGTTGAGTTAAGACTTAAGAACATCTCGAGGTCCTTTATGTTTCATGAAAATAAAAGTTTGACCTTTTATGTTTATTTTTTTGTAACACATATGTCCTTTAAGTATAGCTTAGTTTCCGTTTAACTCTTTTAAGCTTTTATTTTTCTGATTTAGTCCTTTAAATTACATCATGTTTACATCGTTAGTCTTTTTGTCTCAATTTTAACAACGTCCAGTGCAATTAAAAATATTTTATCACTAGAAAATTCTATCAAATGTCGCAACAATAAGTCTCGCATAGTAATCATATAGAAAACATGTATCAAACCTTATAAACAATCTATATTTCTCAATTTTCTACAACCATTTAAACATACATATATAGCATCTAAAAATTTTGTTATAAAAGTCTATCCACATAATTAATATCATAATTTCATTCACTTTTAAAGTAGCTTGAATAGTTAACTCATTGTGTTGTTTGAATTACATTTTAATAATAATTTAAGAAAATTGTTAAATTTAATAGAGTACATGCGTAATTTAACATAACTTAAAGTCTAATAGTGAAAGTAAAATATAATTTAAATGATTAAATCACAAAATTAAAAAATTAAAAGATCTAAACGAAAGCCGAGCTAAACTTAAAGGACCTAGATGTTACAAATAAAAACATAAATAACTAAATTGTTAGTTTCATTAAATATAAAAAACCTTTAAATAATTTTGTCAATCTTATATTAATTGAGAAGTATTTTAAGAATCACGCCATTAACTTTACTTAAAATAGTATTTTTAGATTAGAATACAAGTATTTTTGAAATTAACGCAAATATTTTTATTTCAAATTTATTTTTATTTGAGCCATTAAATATAGGTATATTTTTTTCAATAATTAACCTTTTTTCCTTTACTTTAATGGTACTTTGAATTTTGGCATTTTATTTTCTAATTAGTTCTATTCAGAACTTCAAAATCAATAGAATGTGGTTTTGTCAAAGAAAATAAACAGTATTGGGAGTCAAAACTGAGGTAATGAGATTTTTCCTAGTAAAAGACGCGGTGCTGTTCGGGAAACAGCAGAGAAAGTGCGTTACATACTGTTGTACATGCTTTTCCATAGATTTATTTTCTAAAATTGCAGTGGTGTCCCTGGAACTTGGTTTTTGCAAATTTTATTCTTTGGTGAAAGAACTTTAGACTTGTATAACACGTTGACCAATGGAGAAGCACAAAACACATGAGATTCATGGCCGGTATTAAAATGGACGGATCAAGTTCAATATGTGCATTCGTACTTTCATATTTGTACGTTTCTATTAAATCCATTCCAATCCTGAGTCAAATTAAATTCCTATTCTTTGGTTTTCTTTGACTAAATTCCTAATGCTTGTTTAGTCATGAGGAAATCCCGTTAGCCAAGAAAAATACTGTTTCCGTTATATATTTTAGATTCCGTTGCATTAGATGTGCATTTGATTACATCATAATATATCCATTTCCATCGTCAATACAATATTTTTAAATTATTTATACTACTCTTGAATAGATATAAATAAAAAAATATTTGAAAAGTTAATATATTTAATTTTAATTTTTAATCAGATACATCAATTTTTATCAATTTTTCTGATATTATTTTTGTTTATTATATTAGAGGGAGTATAGTTTCAATAATATTTTTAGACTTAATTACAGTTTTGATCTCTCTATTTTCATTAATTTGTGAAATCGGTCCATCTAAATTCATTAATCATTTATACGTTATTAATTAAATTATAAAAATAAAATAAAAATCAATAGTTTTATAAGTATAAATTGTATTTTTTACAATTTTATATTTATTAATCATTCAACATCATTTACAATATGTCACATCAATAATTTTTAATAAATAAATACGAAGGATGTACTAAAATTTTAAAATAGAAAATTTATTTCGCGAATTGGTGAGAACGGGAGAAAATAGAAGAAACTATAATTAATTTTTTTTTATCTATTATATAAATTTCATTACTGCATGACTTTGGTATTGTGACGGCGGGGAATACAAGTCTTGTTTAATATTGAAAACATATGTATCAAGTCTAAGCAATATTTGAACCAACGAGGTTTTTCTTATGAGGTATTCGTTTTTTGTTTCCTCTATTTTGAGCAATGAAAAGAAAAAAGTGGAACCGTGAGAAATTGATATAGTGATGTGTCGGTTTAAATGGAAATAGCTGGCTTAGAATTCTTTTATATGTATATATGATGAAGAGAAGGACATAGTAAAAGTTGATTAAATGTACTAAAAAGGTACCAAAATATGAATCATGAACTTCTGTTCACCGTCCACACGTTTTTATTCTCTCCCAAATTTGTGTTTATGCATTTATGATTTTTATAGTTGACTCATCTTATTTTCTGCGAAACTTTTTTTATTAATTGGATCACTTTTTATTTTCTACCTAGCATCTTAATTGACCCATCATATTTTTAGGATTAGAGTGAATTTAAGAGGAAAAATAAAAGTATTTAATTTTGATGGGTTGAATTAGTGGAGTTGGATAAGGACATAACGTCTTATCTCTTGACTATAAAATCTATATATGTATAATAAATAAATATGAGACAACATTATTGAGTTTGCTTAATTTTATTGTTGAATTAATTAATATTAAAATTAGTGAGTAGATTTAATATTACTACTAATTATAATATGGAACTGTTGGAAATAATAATAATAATAATAATAATAATAATAATAATAATAATAATAATAATAATAATAGATTGTTGAAAATGATTACGATAATAATCAGAGTGAATTGAAAAAATAAAAGTCTCTCATAAGAGGGATTACACATTAATAGTGTTTATAAGGTGGATGTATGACAATTAGAGTGTACTTTGAGGGGTATCCCAATTTTGTGAAGAGTGGAATGCACGCAAATAGACTACCACACACACGCGTCGCCGTCGTCGGCCGGCTCGAGCTTGACCTTGGGCTAAGTGGTGCATTACCTTTTAGTATTCGAATTTTTTTATAAAAAAATTATTTTTTAATAAATGTGTGCGTTTTTCTCTCATTGATACATTGTACACGTGTTTGCCCTTCACCGAGTCAGCATTCAATATCAGATCCGGTCAATTCCTTTCTTGAATTCGGGAATCAGTTTGCCTTGGTCAAAACCTAGCTTTTTTCGCTTGTGGATTCACGCATAAGTTTTTTTCCCCGGTCAAAACCTAGAAAATTTCAGAGTGTAGATTTTTGTGGATCCGGTTTGATGGATCGCAAACTTTTCTCTTCTTCAGTTGCAGAGTTCCTCTATAAATAGATAACTCTATTGAGTTAAAAAAACACACCAAAAGTTCTCCGAAAATTCGAGACTTTTCTCTACTTCTCCTTTTCTGCCTCGTCTTCTTTTCTTTCTTTCGAGTGGTCATTATTACCATATTACGAGTGACAGTTATTAACTGCCATATTGATGGTGTATTTCTATAATGGTTTTCTACGGCGCAGTAGAACTATGATACAGTTTGTTTGTGTTATTTTGTCGTCAGGAGTTCGTAGTTGATAGTCTGCCTTGCACAATTTGTGCAGTATCGCGAAACATCTTAAAGAGAGCGACCTAGTTCGCGACTCAATTCAATAATATCAACGGTGGCATAAATTTATCTTGAAATAATTTTTTAAAACTCAAAAACAGCATAAACGAAATTATTTTTATGAGTGAAACACAATTAAACCATTAGTTATTTATAATGGTTACTCTCGGAAATAAGTTGAATCGGAATTGGTTGTCCCCCACTGAACTCGTTAATTTTTAAAGTACTTTCCACTCAAACTCGAATAACATAATTCAAAAGTTAAATATTTTAAATTTATGTGCTTTTAAATCGATAATTTAATTGTGTTTTTAGGATAAAATAATTTTCTAATAAAAAATATAGATATAAATATATAATAGGTTAATAAAAAAATTTATTTTTAACATAAAATTAATAATAATAATAATAATAATAATAATTATTATTATTATTATTATTATTATTATTATTATTATTATTATTATTATGTCTCATTTACATAATCTTCAACTTAATAAAATCAACGGTTCATCATACAAAATCTTACTCAAAAATTTTATCTATCAGAAACATGGCCGTCTTAAATATTTTTGAAATTTTGTTATAATCTTAAAAATTGAATATTTAATAAAAAGAAAGTAAATTTTAATAATTAAAAATTATATTTTTACCAAATGAACATAAAAATCTCAAACAACTTATTTAAATTGTGAATAACATTTCAATACAACTTAAATATAATATTTTATAACTAATTAACAAGAGTCATCCTTAAAGCAAATTCACCAACAAAGTTTTGATATTGTAAAAAATATATTTGGATAATGTTAGTTCAAATTCTGCTCATTTAGTTAACGAACTTCATTTTCAATTCATTACATTGATGAACCAAATTCACCAAATTCAACAATTTAAGTGTAGGCTCTAACTATATTCAAGTTGACTTGGTTTATTTGTTGCCCTAATAGTTGCCCCTCTCCAAAAGTCATCCCACCCTCTCCCTTTAAAACTCTTAAACGAAACATAAAAATTATATGAGACTTTTGTCTGGTTAAGCCGTCTTGATCCACTTATAGGTATACTTGAGGAATGTCAATACACTCTTTATATTGATAAAAATTCATATAAAATCAATCAAATTTATGAGCGATACTTAAAATATAGTTAGTCACAATTTTTAAAATTTTGAAACTTACTCCCCCATTTCACAATTTTTATATTTTGAAACCTAATTTATATATAATATTTATTAGTCTCATATTGTTTATCTTTTTGTATCACCAATGAATTATTAATTATTTTTTATTAATAATATTCTTATTTATTGTATCATAAATTCATAACTCCGCTAAGTACTATCAATAAAGATATTTTAGTAAATTAACTTTTTTTATCGTTAAAATCAATATAATAAATTATTTTCTTAAAAATTTTGCACAACTCAAATGAAACACCTATAATAAAATATAAAAAATATTTGAATTCCTATTAAGAGAAACGAACATGTTAAGCTATAAAAAAAACTAGATATGTATGTTAATAAAAGTGACTCAAAGAGTACTCCCTGCCCGTTATATAACTGCATGATTATATTATAGACTCTGTTTGGTAAAACTAAGTTATAAGTTAATTGATAGTTGAAAAGTTAATTAATAACTTAACTAAAAACATAAATAAATTTTCATGTTATTCATCTTACAAGAAATTGATTAAGGTATGCATTGCCATAATTATTATTATTTCTTCACCTTCTAATTTATCATTGTGATAAAGTTAAATTCATTTTTTATACTAAATTATAAATAGTAAATGAATTACATTGTTTTTACAATTACTATTTATACACATGGACTTTACTAAACTTTTAAATAACTCTTCAAATTTATGTTTGTATTGTAAAATAAAAAAAAAAAGTAAATGATGTAAAACAAAAAGTAAATGAGTTGCATGGTTTTGATTTTTATTTCAAAGTTTTCTTGTATTTATTTTGGGTTTCTACCACAATAATAAAGTAAAGTAGGAAAATTGAGTAAAACAATACCTAAAAGAGATTGGATAAAAATGTCGCATTTTTTTGTTATTTTAAATTAAATAATTATGTCATTTTATATTGTTAAAAGTTAAATTTACCAAACACTTTAATTTCAATTAATTAGCTTTTCAGCTATAAGTCATCAGTTATCAGCTAACTTTTCAACTATCAGTCAGTTTTTCAGCTATCATTTAGCTTATAACTTAATTTTACCAAACATAGCCAAAATGTCTGTTTTGTAACACTAATAAGCTAGCTTATAGCTTATTGAATTAACTTAAAATTTTGTTTGATCAA
The DNA here is from genome assembly GCA_037974755.1 of Cicer yamashitae. NCBI lineage: Eukaryota > Viridiplantae > Streptophyta > Magnoliopsida > Fabales > Fabaceae > Cicer > Cicer yamashitae. The sequence goes on along the minus strand of JBBPBQ010000002.1, from coordinate 51,615,486 downwards.
ATTTGACATGTTTGATTAACAAGCTTTTCACATGCCTTGTAGTTTTTTTGAGATGATATTTTAACTAGTGTTTAAGCTTATAACTTTTTTTACTTTCTTTCATTTATTATCTTCTTATTTTAATTTTATTACTTTTTTTTATTATTTTTGTAAAATATTATATAACTACCTCACTCACCACTCACTCAGGTCATTTGATACGTTATTCATCATCTCTATTACATTTTTGGAAAAATACATTTTTATTTCATAAAGATTTTTTACCAAGCAAAGCAATTTCATTAAAGTTATTGTCATTTTTTTTTTTTCAATCAGATTTTTGACCCTTTTATCGACCACATCGTCTAATTAATTGTAACTAAATTTTTTTTGCTTGAGAGTTTGGAATTGTAATTTTTTTTACACAAGTTTTGAATTGTACTTGTTCTAGAGTTTATTGAGTTTTGATGTTGCTCTTTTCTTCCTTAAAATTCATTAATGGGAAAGACCGAAAGAGTAAGAAATGGTGAGGGATAGATACCAAACGTGAGAGAAGAAGAGAATTTACTCGAAAATTCAGAATTTATTTTTAATTTTTTTTAATATATTTAAAATTATGTATTTTTTGTTATTTTATATTTATAAAAGCAAAATTTATCAAATATTTTAATTTCAATCTACTAGCTTTTCAGCTATAAATTATCAATTATCAGGTATAAAATTAACTTTTGAGCTATCGGCTTAATTTTATCAAACAGAGTCAAAAAGCAATATAAACTATAAACTCGAACACTAGTTAGAATAGCATATAAAAAAAGTTATAAGTCAGTGCGAAAAACTTATTAACCAAACACATTTAATTTGATCAAACAAACTTATAAGTTAATTTAATAAACTATAAGATTAACCAAACACACACACAGATATGAGATCACCAAGTTTTTGTAGGTTTTCCATTAAATTTTTTATTTAAATTATTTAATTTATAATTTTATCATTCTTTATTCAATTAAATATATTACTTTCGAAAAATATTTATATTATATATAAAAAGATGTTGAGTTTTGGTATAAAATTAGTTTTTCATTTTAAATTTAAATTATTTTTATTTGCAATGTTATTATTTTTTATTAAAAAAATAAATATTTAAATCATTATTTAAAATTTTGTAACTTTTGATATTTTTATAAAAAAATTAATGGACCACGCCCACTAGAATATATAAAGGGAGAGAGATAGAGAAAGATGACTGCACTTTTTTTATAAAATAAATAATTAATGACTAGTAATTAGTCAAAAGAAGAAAGAAATTGTAAGTGTTAGAGATTGAACTTTAATTTCTACATCAAACTTGTTCAATGTCCCAACCGTTATTACTTTAATAACCATTATAATATGTGATCGGGAGTTTAATAAGCTTCCACGTCGTCTTTTATTCTTCTCAACCGTGCACAATTAAAATTGTAGATAATATATATGAATGGAGGACAATTCTCACTACGATGATACTTTTTATTCCTAATTAGCTAAGCAACGATAGTTATGTTGCAGCAGCCTCTTTCTAACTATAAGGCAAATCAACACAGGTGAGTTTGATAAATTGTTTTTGAATTTCGAAAAATTGTTTAAAAATATAATTTTTTACTATAAAAAATATTATTGAATTGAGTTACGCGCTATCGCTCTTTTTAAGACGTTTTACGTATAAAATTATGTAAAACAGATTATCAACCACGATTTTTTTAAAATAAAACAGTTCAGTTATAGTGGATAGATTTTACTACTATACCATGTAAAACTATTTTAAAATTACACCATCTAAGATGAAAACTTGGATTTATTTCAGAGTTTTTGTGTAATTTATGAACTAAGTGGAAACCTCTATAAATAGAGGAATTATGCATTTGATATGAGCAAATTCCACAAAACTGTTTTTGACCAGTTCTCTTAAGATGAGTCAGTCCACAAAAATTGGTCTACAAAATCGGAAGAAAGTGGAGGAAAACTCGATCACGTGAAAACTAACGATTGGAAGTGAAACCGAAATGAAGGCTCAAAAAAATGCACGCATTAAAAAATAAATATAAATTATTGGTATCTAAAAAATAATACACCATACAACCCAAACCTAGTCAGCAAGAGTGGTGGTTGCTTTAAGTGCGATACTTCTTTTATTTTTTCAATTCACACAATACTAATTCTAAATTTCAACACTCAATATTTAAGTCCAACGTCATTTCCAACAAAAAAATATTAATAATAACATATTTCTTTATTTTAACTCTTCGAAGTTCGAAGAGTACAACGTTATCTTGTAGAGTAGAGACTTTATTTGATACAAGAAATATATCAAACATGAGTTTTGTTGGTCAAAGTGCTCATTCTTTGAGGTTCGTGTATGTATTTAAGTATATAAACATTCATTTATTTTGTTAGCGATAGATTCTCTATCAAAATAAAAAATTAACATTTAAAACTTCTATATTTTTTCTAGCTAGTATATCTACTTGGGTCTATCTAGTATGGATCTCTGAAAAATAGTTTAAAAGTAGACTTACTATTTTTTAGAAATAAATAAATAACATATTAAATGATTTATTAAATATAACGAAATTTACATTTAAACTAAATTCATATATAATATTCTACTAAAAATAGTGGGAATGTACAAATTATTTTATTTTTATACTATACGAAGAAGAAATCAAACATTTAGTATACAAGTGTGTGCGCAAAACATGAGGCAAGGATAACAAGAAAGAGAATGACAATATAGAAGAATGTCAAGATGACTGTAGCAATTTGGTCATGATCGATGACCAAGTGGAATGTTAACAAAATACGAAACCATGTTCTACATGCACACTTAATCAATAAAGTACTTTTGACTATTTGTAGTTTCTACTTTCTACTTTCCATTTTTCGTGTATACCATAGTCTTGGAGATGGCTATTGCTCATTTGGTTTGAAATTTCTACGTGAGTCTTATCACTTATCAGCAATACAATTTATAAACGGAAAAAAGTTTGGTAGGTAGATATTGCAACCTTCCGATTCCAATATACCATCATTTAGTTGAAAGCAAATAATTAAAAGAAAAATTATTGGTATACACCCATACACTTTGTGTATATTTTGAGACGTAAAAGTAAAAAGAGTTATGTAATATATGTGATATATTAATGATATAATAGAAAGTGAGAGATAAAAAAAATAAGATATTAAATAAATATAAAAAAATTACAAGTGTACTAATATTATTGTTCTAATAAAAAATAGATAACAACTGAAGTAAAAGCTATTTTATAATTATATATTTAGAGATTATAGTAATAGTAACACCACCAGACTAAAATGACAGTTTAGAATACTACAAATTCAAGCCTGCTCAGGACTCAATAGTTTGTAGTTTTTGGGCTTGTAAATTGGGCCACATGTTGTTTGGAAACTAAAAATAACACAGTGTATTTTTTCTTTCACTCACAGTGTTCTCAAATTCATTATATGTTCGATTTGGTCAATTAAAACGCGTAAAATATACTTATATATTAACTAATTCGAATAAAATTTGGGAGTTTTAAAGAAGAGTTTGGGGGTGAGAAAATTCATAACATATATCAACTTTAGTAGTGGGCTTATTCCTTCTTTTCTAAATTGGGCTTATCCGTTCCATTTGTCCTAAGTTTTATTTTGATTTAAAAAGTTACTCTAAAGCTAACTAAAGGCTTTCCAGTCTTTTTTGCTATAATTATTGAGAAATTTTGTCCTGTTCTAATTTTGAAATTACTTTACAACTACAAACTGTTTGGTAAAAGAAAATTAATAAAGTTTTTCATTTTATTAAAAATTACCATGAAATAATCTAATATATTAATTAAATGAAGATATTTAATTTACTATTTTTATTATATAAAAAATGATAAATTATTTTATTTTCAACAATATTATAAATAGTAAAATTAAATATGTTTGTAGTTCTTGAGTGAAATAAATTATGTTTGTCCTTGTAGAAATACAGACCTTTTTCTATTTAGCTTCGACAACTAAAAAAATTTGTTCCTATATTTTAAAATTATAACATAATAGATTATTAACATATATCATACATTCATCTAAAAAATTAAGTTGTAATAAACACAAACTGAAGTATCAAATAATTTAACTACATGACTTAAGAATACCTTAAAGTAATGTTCTACGATCTTTAATTAACTCGAAATCATCAATAATAGACTCAGAACTAATACTTGCAGCAATTTCCCTTTCAATATAAACCGCCATGCTATATGTCAAAAAGTCAGCTTCCATCTTGTTTCTTAACCTAGATTTAATAATTTTCATTGTTGAAAAAGATCTTTCAGTTGTGGTAGTAGAAACCGGAAGAGTCATGATAAGACGAAGTAGTCTATCAATCAAGTAGAAATTTTGCGTCTTTTCAGCTAAAACCAAACATGAGCACAATTCTTGAATAGTTGATAAATTCTTCAAATTTAAATCTTGACGAGCATCAACCAAGAAATGTTGGAGTTGAAATTTCAAATTAATCTTCTCTTGCATATTAAAATCCACAGGGTAATATTTTTCAACTAGAGTGCAAATTTTTTCAATGTTAAAAGCTTTATAATTATCCTTAGGAGTCAAAGCACAACTTAGAGTTAACAAATCCATTGCTTGCTTACTAAATGTGTTATTCAACTCTTGTAATTGTTGATCAATGGCAGTAAAAAATATTTCAACTCTAAAATAATGTTCAATTGTAACCTGACCTTGTTGAAGACGAGAGCGTCCAATATCATGTTTTTCACAAAAAGTCTTCACTTCAGTAAATAATGCATCCCAATCATCTTCTCTCAATGCTTGAATAAGATACTTTGTTGTTCCAACCAAACACATGGCATTAACTATATCATGAGATTGTTGTTGTAAGGCTTGACAAAGTATATCAGTTATCCCCATAATTTCTTTCACCAAATGCAAGATAAATATAAAATCAAACGCCTTCAAATAATTATAAGCACTATCAGCATCCCCAAGTGTAGAATAACTTACTCTTTCATTTGTAATTTTTTTAAAACAGTACAAGTTGCCTCATACATATTTATCAAGCTACAAATAGAAGAGAAATGTGATCCCAACGAGTATCCCCAGCTCGTTTCAAAGTACCAATTTGATTTATACCTATACCAGTTACAATCTCATCAATTTCTAGCAAATGTGCAATTTCCTCTAATTGAGCAGCTTGTAACTCATCATGACGCTTAGTAGAAGAACAAACAACGTTAACAACAAAAGTTGGCTTCTCAAAAAATTTATGAATTGGAACAACTTCTCTTGATGCAGTAACCAAAGCAAGTTGCAATCGATGAGCAAAACAATGGACATAGTATGCATAAGGACAACCTTTCATAAATAGTGTTTGTAAACCGTTCCATTCTCCTCTCATATTACTAGCATCATCATACCCTTGACCACGCATGTTAGAAACATCAAGATTATGTCGAGAAAGTATATCGCATACTTCTTCTTTCAGAGTTAAAGTTGTAGTGTCTTTAACATGTGGCACACAAAAAAAATCGCTCTTGTATTAAACCAACTTTGTCAACAAATCTTAACACAAGAGACATTTGTTCCCTTTTTGATTCATCACGAGCTTCATCTACAACGATGCAAAATTTAGAATCACCAATTTCTTCATAGATATTTTTCTCACCCTACTAGAAAGAATATGCAAAATTTCTTTTTGAATTTGATGTGAAGTATACGTGGAATTATATGGAGCATTTTCCAACACAATTTTCGCAACTTCATCATTGTAAGTTGCCAATAGTTTTATCAATTGAAAACAATTGCCTTGATTTCTTGACCCGCTAGTTTCATCATGTCCCCTAAAAGCACAAGCTTGAAGTGTTAACCAACGAACAGTGTCAATTGATGTCTTGAGACATATTCGACTCTTCAAAATTTGTTCTGAGCTTTGCACTTGAAAAGTATTCCTAATATGTCCATCTTGATTCAACAAGTCTAGACAAGTTTTCATTACATTGTTGTGTGGTGAGCAAGGAGTCATCCCTATGTATTTGAGAAAGGTGCAAAATTTTCCATTTTTAATTTTCTTCCAATTTCTAAAACCCGTACCAATGAAGACATCTGATCCGGGACGTCCACTTGGTCTTTTGCTAAATAGATAACATGGTAAACAATATGCAGCATCTTTAGAAGATGAATATTCTAGCCATGAAGAAAATATGTTAAACCAAGCATATTGAAACCGTCTTGGATAAACCTCATTGCCAGATAAAGGATATTCTTCTAAATTTATTTGATAAGGACCAAATTTTAGATAAGCTCTTCGTATTGCATCCAATTTATTTGGTGGATATTGCCAAATTTGAGGGCGCCTTCCGGGGTCACGTTTTAAATATTTCTCAAAGTCATCTTCGAAAACTCTAGGAACCTTGGAAAGATGATTCTCATTTTCTTCAATTCTTGGATTCTCATATATAGTTTCAGATGTAGAAGTTATAATTTCTTCATCTCTTTCACTCTCACAAATTTTCCTCTTGAAAAAAGAATCAATTCTTTTACTCTTCTTCATTCTCACAAACTTATCTAAATCAACCAATTTAGAAAACATAAAATATCTTTTCAGTGAAAATTAAACACCTTATATTATATGCAACAAAAAAACTCAAACACTTTATATGGACATAAAACCAAACACCGTATATGCAACACAAACAAAAACTCCAAACAAACAAAACTCAAAACAAAAATCAGCAGTAACATCTAACATAAAATCAACACTAACATCACTAAAAATCAACACTAACATAACTCCAAACATCAATCAGCACTAACTTCTAACATAAAATCAACACTAACAGCAATAAAAATCAACACTAACAGCCCCAAAAATCAGCACTAACATCACTAACATAACTCCAAATCAAAACTCCAAACTCCAAAACAAAACTCCAAACATCAATTCTGACGATAAACGAAAATACAAAAATTGCAAACGAACCTTTTGAGTTTTGACGATTGGCGAACGGTCAAGACGGAGGTGATCTGACACAATTTGAAGATGGCGAGCAGATGAGCGATTTGATTTATACCTATACCAGTTACAATCTCATCAATTTCTAGCAAATGTGCAATTTCCTCTAATTGAGCAGCTTGTAACTCATCATGACGCTTAGTAGAAGAACAAACAACGTTAACAACAAAAGTTGGCTTCTCAAAAAATTTATGAATTGGAACAACTTCTCTTGATGCAGTAACCAAACCAAGTTGCATAAGGACAACCTTTCATAAATAGTGTTTGTAAACCGTTCCATTCTCCTCTCATATTACTAGCATCATCATACCCTTGACCACGCATGTTAGAAACATCAAGATTATGTCGAGAAAGTATATCGCATACTTCTTCTTTCAGAGTTAAAGTTGTAGTGTCTTTAACATGTGGCACAAAAAAAAATCGCTCTTGTATTAAACCAACTTTGTCAACAAATCTTAACACAAGAGACATTTGTTCCCTTTTTGATTCATCACGAGCTTCATCTACAACGATGCAAAATTTAGAATCACCAATTTCTTCATAGATATGTTTTCTCACCCTACTAGAAAGAATATGCAAAATTTCTTTTTGAATTTGATGTGAAGTATACGTGGAATTATATGGAGCATTTTCCAACACAATTTTCGCAACTTCATCATTGTAAGTTGCCAAGAGTTTTATCAATTGAAAACAATTGCCTTGATTTCTTGACCCGCTAGTTTCATCATGTCCCCTAAAAGCACAAGCTTGAAGTGTTAACCAACGAACAGTGTCAATTGATGTCTTGAGACATATTCGATTCTTCAAAATTTGTTCTGAGCTTTGCACTTGAAAAGTATTCCTAATATGTCCATCTTGATTCAACAAGTCTAGACAAGCTTTCATTACATTGTTGTGTGGTGAGCAAGGAGTCATCCCTATGTGTTTGAGAAAGTTGCAAAATTTTCCATTTTTAATTTTCTTCCAATTTCTAAAACCCGTACCAATGAAGACATCTGATCCGGGACGTCCACTTGGTCTTTTGCTAAATAGATAACATGGTAAACAATATGCAGCATCTTTAGAAGATGAATATTCTAGCCATGAAGAAAATATGTTAAACCAAGCATATTGAAACCGTCTTGGATAAACCTCATTGCCAGATAAAGGATATTCTTCTAAATTTAATTGATAAGGACCAAATTTTAGATAAGCTCTTCGTATTGCATCCAATTCATTTGGTGGATATTACCAAATTTGAGGGCGCCTTCCGGGGTCACGTTCTAAACATTTCTCAAAGTCATCTTCGAAAACTCTATGAACCTTCGAAAGATGATTCTCATTTTCTTCAATTCTTGGATTCTCATAGATAGTTTCAGATGTAGAAGTTATAATTTCTTCATCTCTTTCACTCTCACAAATTTTCCTCTTGAAAAAAGAATCAATTCTTTTACTCTTCTTCATTCTCACAAACTTATCTAAATCAACCAATTTAGAAAACATAAAACATCTTTTCAGTGAAAATTAAACACCTTATATTATATGCAACAAAAAAACTCAAACACTTTATATGGACATAAAACCAAACACCTTATATGCAACACAAACAAAAACTCCAAACAAACAAAACTCAAAACAAAAATCAGCAGTAACATCTAACATAAAATCAACACTAACAGCACTAAAAATCAACACTAACATAACTCCAAACATCAATCAGCACTAACTTCTAACATAAAATCAGCACTAACAGCACTAAAAATCAACACTAACAACCCCAAAAATCAGCACTAACATCACTAACATAACTCCAAATCAAAACTCAAAACTCCAAAACAAAACTCCAAACTCCAAAACAAAACTCCAAACTCCAAAACAAAACTCCAAACATCAATTCTGACGATAAACGAAAATACAAAAATTGCAACCGAACCTTTTGAGTTTTGACGATTGACGAACGGTCAAGACGGAGGCGATCTGACACAATTTGAAGATGGCGAGCAGATGAGCGATTTGAAGGTGGCGACACGATTTGGAGGCGGCGACGCGACGAGTAGAGGAGCAGAAGAGCGACGCGATTTGGAGGGGGCGAGCAGAGGCGGTCGTGGTCGTGAATCTAGAGGGAGAGAGAGGAAGGCTGGGCCTGAGTGGAAGAGAGATATTGAATTAGGTATAAGGCAATATTGTAATTTCTTAAATTTAATAAGGGCATTTTGGTCATTATACCTTTTTTTTTTTTTTGAGTGGTCGCGGCTCCCCTGTCCCTACAATGCTCCGTCCCTGTCTAGAATATAGATAGACTAGTAAAAAATACTTGAAACTTGAAAATGTTAGTAAAAAATAGATGTATGCTGTTAGTTAATAGTCAATTAAGTCTTTCGAGTTAAAAAAGATAGAATATCTTCATAACGAATAGACAAGATGCAACAACAGTTAATTGCTAATTAGTATAAAAATATTTGCATATTTTTCTTTTCTCATCTCTTTATATTTTCGCATTAACTTTTTATCAAACATGTTTTTTATCTAACTTAACTCAATTGATTGTAGTAATGATTTTACTATATTAGAAAAGTTTTAAAATCAATAACACAATTCAAATCCTCGTGTATTGTATTTTCTAGACACTTTCTTTAGTGAAAAAAAAACAAGAGACAAGTTAATCCCTCGATAATTAAATAAACATAAAAAATTAAATAAACAAATAAAACACAAATGACAATGAGGTTTGAAATCTCACATTTGCCAAAACAAAAACATACCCTATTATAGACAAGTATTCTCCGCGAATTTTGCAATGATGATACAAACGGTGCTTCGCGGTGAGGCAAGGTCACAACCGACAAGGGTGAAGACAAAGATTTTCCAGTTTGGTGATTTAAGGTCTGTTCAATATTATTTCGTGATTTATTGAGATTTCTAGTTTTCACTTGTTGTTTCATTAGTTAATATTTTTAACTGAAAAGCTTTGCATAAAAGCAACACACAATAAAATTGTTTGTGGTTCCCAAAATTATTTACATATTGGGTTTTTTTTTTTTCTTCAATATTTTGTGGTGTTTTATTTTTTTTATTTGTGGTCCCAACCTTTTTTGTCCCCAAATTTTGTTTTATTTAATGTTTAGTCACAACAATAAAAATAAGCGAGCATTGTTTAATGGTGGTGGACCTAAAGCTAGTAACAACAATAAAAATATCAGTATGTGCATTGTTTTTAATGGTGTTGGACCTAAAGCTAGTAAAAAAAATCATGTTGCATTGTTGAATGGTAATGGCCGGACCCGTATTGGTTTCTAAAATTGATGTTGTTTACATTGTTCATGTGTGGAAGGGTTTGAAATGACAACTTAAGTTACCTTTATCTACCATAGTGGTTGTCATCTTTCAATTTCAAGAGATGAAAATGGGTGATGAAATTTATGAATGGAGTTGTAAACAACATGCCTACAATGGACACATAACTTAGCTAATTGTTTTGAGTTGGCGGTGTTGTTCAAGGACATTAGTTATGATGACTTGATGGTTATGCATTTTCATTTATTTTAATTTAAAATATATAAATTAGTTAAATAAATAAAAATATATACTAGATTAATAAATTTGAAATTAATAAAAATTAATTTTAATTTACTACTTTTTAACTATTTTAAGCATTAATTGATTTTAAAAAAATTTAATTAAGAATACTCTTCTATATCATTTTACATTTTTAAATTAATTAATTTGTTAATTTTATACCAAATAATTTAATTAACTTAACAACTATTAACTATAAGCTATTAGTTAGCTTATCAGGTAAATTTTACCAAGAGTCTAAGATTGAGGAAGGGTGAACATTACTATAAAAGTATTTCTCAAGCAACTTTGATAGGTGAACGTTGTCATTAGAAGGGAAATTAAGTGGAAAAGGAATGATAAGGGGTTGTTTGTAGTTTTTTGGACAGCTTATTTACTTTTTGATAATTAAGTTGCATTTTAAGTACTTATTATCAGATTAAGACACTCGTTCTAGAACATACATGTTGTAGGTTGTTTAGAAACCAGACAACTAGTAGATATTGTGTTGCAAATAAATTGAAGCAGAGATTGATGCTACAACATGATCTTTAAATTGTGTCATACATATGAGATGATGAGGGAAAAATATTTTGTTCATTCATGAGCGGATCTATTCATTACTGGTGGGCTCTAGCCTCCGCAACTTATTTTTATTTTAGATTAATTATAGTTTTAGTCCCTTTATTTTAGTTGAATTATGAAAATAGTTTTTTTATTTTATTTTTTTTTTAATTTTAGTCTCCAATCAGAATGTTAGTCCAAAACTTGATAAAGTGTCATTTTTTTAACGTGTCAAAAAAAAAAAGATGATGCGAAAGATTTCATATAGATTAATTAAATTTTATTATTATTCCTAATTTATAAATTACATTTTCTATTTTTAAAAATACATTTCTTATTTTATTACATCATTTAATTAAAAAAACATTAAAAAAATTAAATAAATAAACACATTCCTATTCTAATCTCTAATTCCATTTTACTCCTTCTTCTTCTTAGAACAACAAATCTCAGAATTAATTATCTAATAACAATAAGTGTGAAATACCTTTTGGAGTAGATATTAGTTTCAGCGGTAAGTATAGAATACATCATAATAACAACATTTTTTTAAATACCTTTGATACTTAGGAATTAGGAAGAAGAATGAGGAGGAGATGGAATGGAATTAGGAATTAGAACAGGGATGTGATTTTTTTTATATGTTTTTGAAATTAAATGATATAATAAAATAGTTAATGTGTTTTTAAAAATAGAAAATGTGTTTTATAAATTATGAATAATAATAAAATGTAATTAAACCATATGAAATCTTTCACGTCATCTTTTTTTTTGACACATCATTAAAAAAAAATAACACTTCAGCAAATTTTAGATTAAGATTCTAATTTGGAGACTAAAACTCAAGATAAATTAAATAAGGGGACTATTTTCATGATTCAGCTAAAATAGAGGGACCAAAACTACGATTAAGCCTTTTATTTTTAAATTAGTAGAAAGTTTATTTTTTTTTTTAGTTTAAATTACTTTTAAACATTTTATTTCAATAATAAAAATTAGATGGTATCTCCACCAATGTTTCTCTAATTTTCTTTCATCTCTATTAATATTATATTTATCTCTTACATTTTTACACATTTTATCTTTCTTTTTTTCTTTTTTACGTTAAAAAATAAAATATTTTTTATGTAAAAATATTTTAATTATATTCACCTATTTCATTATAAAAACTTATAATATTATAAATTATTACTTTTTTAATTTTCAAGATCAATTAAATTTTCATGTTTTCTTAATTAAGAACGGTTTGACATTTTATTTTATAAAAAATATTATACTTATTTTCTTGTTTCTAATAAATAACATTTTTGGATCCACCACTGTCTTCATATCAATAAAAAAAAATTATCTAGAGCATTTGAAAATACAAATATAAGGTTGCAAAAGCGAGCAATATGAAAAAATTCAGACTACTTGGTTGAATTATTGAGAAAAATAATACTAGCAACACAACAATTTTATATCAACTCCAAAGATGAAAGTGTTTACCATGTTACTTTACACTTCATTCCTTTATGTTTGAGATTTTATGTTTGAAGAATATGTAATTGATAGATTTTTGGATTTTAAACTTTTTTGGATCATAAAAAGAATTCTTGAAGGGGCCTAAATCTCTAATTTTCATATTAAATACATGTGGAGTTATAACATGATAGGTTAAGAGTCACTTAAGCAAGTTATGGTTTAAAAAGAGCAAAAAAATAATTGGTCGGATAAAAAAATTTGACATAAAGACAAATATGACAATTTTTTTTAAAGGACTAAAAAGGGTGTGACAAACCTTAAGCGTAACTATTATATAGACCTACTTGCAAGTTACTCATGTTATACTTTCTGTTTTTTTTATAAAAAAAAACTATAAATAAATAAAAAGAATAATAATATTTTTAAATTATATTAACTATTAATATGATTTTTTAGTAAAAGTGAAATTTATGTTTTAGAAGTAGTTTACATAATATTAATAAGAGTAATATATTCTAAATTGTAGATGGAATGTCTCGTAAATAAAGTTTATATAATAGTTCAATTTCGTACAATCCTTTTATCCTCCGTAATTAATGTAATTTTGGTCGCTAAACTATTTTTATAAAAAGTTGCAAAAGGAATAACTTTGTATTGTTCAGTTTTTGTCCAAAAAGAAAAACTTTTTATTGTTAGATCTTCGATATAGTTTTCTGACAAAAGATCCAAATTCCCATAAAAACTGAGTTAAATTGAATCTGGAGTTCCAAAAGAGAGATGCAGTAATAATATGGGAAAAAATAAAAGGAAAAAGGGTGTAAAAAAATAGTACAAATAAACAAAAGAATTCATAGTTTTTCATCCCCTTAAAATAACTCCCTCACAATCTCATCAAAAATAAAATCACAAGGGAAAAAAAAGATTAATAAAGACAATTAAGAGGAAGAAAAATATTCCAAACAGATTCTAAAACAAAAAAAGAAACTAAGGAACTTGATTTTCCTTTTTCTTCTTATAGAGACATAATATATATATATATATATAGAAAGAAAGAAAATGGAAAGAAAAAAAAAAAAAACCTTATTAATTTACATGAAGATGCTTCGAGGGTTATCTGATCCAAAACGAGAAGGATAAGTAGATAAGTTAACACCAAGAGGGATAGCAAAAGTGCTTTCCATAAAAATCCGTTGTTGAAAAGTTTCAATAGTAGCACCAGCTTCAATAAGATCCTTAACAAGGTTCCTATAATGTTCCTTAAGCCGTTTCAACAACCTAAGATATTGCAACTTAATCCACTTCACACGCATCCTTCTAAACATTCTAACTATCCCACCAATCAATCGCCGCCGTGGCTTCTTGCTACCTAGCCTCACCGTTTGAACCTTCCGCCGCCTTAATAGGGACACCTTGCGGCGGGGATGCCACGTCATCATGGTGGTTTGTTGTTTGTGATCTAGACCCATGTGGGGGTATGGTAATGCAAACAAGAGAGCAAAATTTTATTATGATATTAGTATAAGCTATGATAGGTAGTAGTATATGTTTATATTACGTATCATGTGAGTGACTTGGATAGGTAGAAGGGTTGACTTAAATAATGCCAAGTTGGTAAGGATGCGGATTCCTAGGGATTCGTGATTAAACATTTATTAATACTATCTCTATCCTAATTAAAACACATTTTTAGAAGAAAAAAAAAATTATCTTTATATATCATTTTTTTTTTCAATTTATTAACTGTATTTATTTTTTAAAAATTTATATTTTATCAATATTTTAATTATCTTGAAATATCAAAAGTAAAGTTTAAAAATGTTATTTTAAAAATATTAACATATAAAATAAAGATATTAACTACTCTATCAAATTTTCTTAATAAAAATGAAAAAAAAAATATTTATGATAAAAGATAAAGATAGTAAGTTGAACGTCTTGATTCAAATTTAAATTTAGAATTTCACATTTGTGTACATGAATTTATAGTGAAATTTATCTTGTCGTCAAAATACAAAAGAATTTCAAATTAAAAAAGCTGATTGTATTATTAAATTATTGACAATTGGAATTGTTTTATTAGTTCACCTCTGAAAACATAAGAAAATTAGTTTATGATTTTATTATAATATTTATTAAAAATTATAGAAAAAAATATAATATAATTAAAGATAAATTAATAAAAAATTATTAATGCAGTTCAAATATTGAAAATGATTTTATATAGGAGGTAAGTAAAAATTTCCAGAGAGACCTATAGCTAAAGACGAAGGTAGTATTTTTCTAATAATAAAATTAAAATATTCATTTTTTAGGATTGACATATATTGATCTAACGATCAATGACAGTCCAACGGTGTGAAGGCAGGATTTCGATGACGCAGCAAATCCTATTTAAGTTGGTAACGAATCTTTAGGGGACATGCAAATTATTCATTCACAACACCAGTTTATGTTTTGTAAACAAAAACACATATTTTTTTTTTATTAAATAAATAAATACATACGTAAATACTAAAAAGACAAGTTTAGAAGATAATACCCTAAAAAACATGTGGAAGTTTTTTTTTTTGAAAGCTTCAATTCTAAAGGGAAATAGATTTATTTCAACGATAAAAAGGGAAATAGACTATAATAATATGGAGTTTGTTATTTGAAGATTGTTTAAATCTATTTTTAGTGAGAAAAGTAATTAACAACATTTACATAATTTGTCATAAAATTTTATCCAATAAAAATAATTTAATTTTATGTTAAATAATTATTTAATTTCACAATGTTTTGAGTATATACTACACCTTTTTAAGTTTAAAACTGTGTAAGATAAAATTGAAAACTAAATACAATAGAAAATAAAAGATAGAGAGTAATTTAATGTGTATTTTGAAAAATTATATATGAAAATAATCATGGAAAGTAATAATCATGCATTACATATATTAAAGTTGCTTTAAAAAATTACTTATACTAAAGCAACATTTTTTATTGAACTTGGTTATCATATTTTAGTTCAAGTAGAGGGCCCTCACTTAAACAATTAACAATTTTAGATGACATATATACTTACGTTACAAAACATAAATAATAATAATTGTTTGGGTGTTGTTCTTTGCTTTTGCGAAATGAGGTGTTAATCCTCTAGTTTTTCATCGTAAAGAAGTATAAACTAATTTAGAGAGTTCGGAACATGTAAAATTTAATCAAAATTTGTTTAATTAACTAGATATTAAACTCAGTTACTATTGAAATATTTTGACCTTGAATTAATTTTATTAACCATTTAAATCCAACAATATAGTTAATTAACAACAATTTTAAATTTTGTATTACTATGTAAAATAGACATCTTTTGGATAGATTTTAATCTAGAACAATGTATAGTATAGAGCAGATTTTGTCTCTCTCCTTCACTTCTCTGCATAGATCATAGTTGTACGGTAAAGATCACCAACTCTATTTTTTTCAAATAAAATTATATATGACATAGAGGTTCAACAAGACTTTTTATAACAGACATGGAAAGTGTTAATAAAATTTATAATATATGTGAATAAACATTCGAATAATTGATAATTATGTTATTTTTGAATCTTTCACTACTATATGTGTGTTATACGAACTATTTGAGTAAATTATAAAGCATATACTAAATATCCTATTATTTTTATTATGAATAAATGTTAGGAAATTATATGTTACTTTAGTTTTAGGTATTCAAATTTTGAATCTTATTTAAAAATTATACGGTGTTTCTTTGATTCATTAATTCGAGTTATTTACTTTTTTTTAAAATTGTCAAAATCAATTGATTTTTAATAATTCAAAATCAATTGTCATAATTATTACATGTTACTAATGTATATAAAAGTCTAAATTTATAAATATAATTGGATTGATTACAAATATTATACAAACTTACAAAGGGCTATATGAAAAAAAAATTGTTTAAAAAACATATTCACATTTATATATAACTAGATCTTTGACCTATGCGATGAACCGAAAAATAATATTCAAATAAATATTTATTAACATTGAACAAAATATTAGTATTTACGAAAATGACTTTATTAAATAGTAATAATAATTTTTTTTCTTTAATTTAAATACTAAAATTGTGGCAACAAGATTGTTCAGCAATTGTATCCAGAAAAAACTTATTGATGTCATAGACAAAATTGGTGCATGCTGTAACTAACCTTCCAGTATGTGAATCATTTAGTGGCACGTATAGATATAGATTACTTAATAACCCTTTTGCTTGTGAAAATAGCATTACTAGTTTTGATCAAGATAGCTGGTTGCTAGGGGTCAGGGTGTGTGGCAGACACTATTATAAGAAGAGGAAAGAATTGTATTGGCGTTTTTGGGTTTGGGATTTGGAATGATGTGTAGAGCTTAGTGTACACTCCACATGCTTACTGCTTTTATTTTTTGCGTGTAACAGTTCACATACATAAACACAAACAGGTGATGCGCAGAGACTTGTCACATGGATGTGGCTTCCAATCTGCAACATCCTAATAATAACATATCTTTTATTATAAGTTATTTCTATAAAAATATGTGTTACACTTTTTTTAAATTATATATATCATTGACAAAAAAAAATATTGCTTTGCGTATTTTAAATGATTTTGTCTTGATTTAAAAAATATGAAAAATTATAAGTTATTCCTAATAATAGCATATCGTTCATCCCAATTGATCCTTCATGATTCTCACAAACGTAACCACTTAAATTTTAAGGAATTTTATTTAGTTTACAGTATTCAACATAAAACAAAATACTTAATTTATTTAATTGCGATATTAAGCAACTAATTATTGAATAACTCGTTAAAAAAAATTTCTTGAGCTAGGAGTTGCAGTGGCAACCCAAAATTGGAAATATGTGTTTGCATTTCGCAGCTTAGAGGTGCCAACCTGTTATTTATGTTTTTGGTCCTTAGACATTTGAATGGGCTTTAATTTTAGGCTTTTAATAAAAAATAGATTATATCCCGTAATTATTTTATTTCAGTTTTTAACTTCAATAATACTATATATATGTAAATTTTTTATTACTGGAAAATAATATATTTTTTATCTATCTTTTCTTTATTTTGGAGATCTTTTATCTATATAAATATTACATCGGCTAACACATCTCAAACAAATAATTAAAGAATTATCACATTCTACTATTTAAAAAACTCTCATAAAAAAGCATTTCTACTTCAATGCTATTAATATTAGACTTTTTTTTTTTTATTATCTTATCCCTTGAAGCAAACAATAAGACCATTTTGTTACTCCCATAGGTCACTATCCACCTAATTATATTTAATATTAGACTTTTTTGTATTTATTATCTTATCCCTTGAAGCAAACAATAAGACCACTTTGTTACTCCCATAGGTCACTATCCACCTAATTATATTTTTTGCACCTCTGGGGTCCATTTTCAACTTATGGTCATGAGGTAAGTACATCTCCAATAAGATAATACCACACACAGGTAAAGGTATAACTCTCATGCAACTTCAATTACAAATTTTTACAAAGACCTATATTTGTTACATTAGTTTTTCTATATCACATTTTACACTTAAAATTCTCGAAATTTTAATCTCAATTCCTCAATTTCAATTGTCTTTTTTAATTGTGTTGGAAGATGTTATTTTTTGCACTATGCGTAAGTAAGTTTAAGGATCCCTTATACTCTTCACATAAGTTAAGGAAGTGTATTGTGGAGATATTATTGTCGATGAACTGTGAAAATATGTATATGTGAGTTTTATAATAAGATAATAAGTTTTTTGAGTTGAATTGACAATTAAAATAAAAATAAAAATAAAAACTTAAATATTATCAATATATAGATAAAAGAGAACCAAAAATCCATTATTTTTAGCGATGAAGAACTTGCATGTACGGTGGTTGAAGATGGAAATTAAAAAGAAAGTTTTTTGGGTAATTTATAATTTTAGTCCCAATAATTTATAGTTTTTTTTCTTTCTCTTTTGACCCAAATAATTATGATAGTTTTGATTTTTTATCCCTACCAAGTGGAAGTTAGTCATTTGATGCGGCCATGATACTAATGACGAAGTAAATTAATGTCATGTAACACTAAAATATAATGTAGTATATGCTATGTCAACATCTCACATCACCTAACTTGAATGAATAAATGATATTAGAGATCAAAACAATAAAAATCTTAAATTATAGAGACATAATCTAAATATTTTTATTCGAAATAGTAAAATCAAATTTCTCCAAAATATCAAGGTCCAAAATCATATATAAATCTGTATTTTATTTTATTTCTTCAAAAATGTTATAGGAAGGACTAGAGTCTAGTACCCTATACATGAATGTATAACTCAAGTAAAATTAACTACCACACCAAAAAATTATTTATGATATTATTAACTACTGTAATTGATTCTTAAATTAAAGACCATTTAATCAATTAATCAACCGACAATTATCTCTTATATGATTTATATATTAATTTATAATTAGTGTATTATTTTTTTAAAATTTTGATTTAGAAAATAATATTTA
>JBBPBQ010000002.1:51572464-51591367 GCA_037974755.1 Cicer yamashitae | reverse complement strand
TTTTTTTTAAATTTTTTTTATTGATAAATGTTGGTAATTTAGTTATGTTAGCATTTTTAAAACCCTCCCCCAAGGTTTAAAGCCTGATCCGTTGACTCTTTCAACCATAAATTTAAACTAGTTGAACTACCCAACCCCATGACTCATAATGGAGTTTAACCCTCCATTCATAACATGAGAATATATGTTCTGGACTGTATATTGCATTGACGAACTAAGAGTATATGGTTTAATTTTTTTATCTTTGTAAAGAGAACTCCTATCCTTATTAGCTTTTGTATATCCCTATTAACTTTTGTGGCATGTGATTCACCTCCATAACCCTAATACCTTACTCTCTTTTAGTTTAAGATGATATTTTAATTCGGTTAACTGATAAGTTTTAGTCTTTTAGTTTGATTGACTTAGTAAAAGAACTTTAAAAAATTAAATAAAGTCAAAATAAAAGTATTAAATAATAGTTTTTTAATTTGGTCTGACAGACCAATCCACCATATCTTTGATCGCCGCATTTTTTTATTGAGTTAACCGTAATATACCAACTTAAATAGACAAATATAAAAACTTGGATATAATTGTAACTTGGATGTACAAAAACTGATTTAAATTAAACATTTGCAATTGAATGACATTAGATTTTTTAAAGCGTAATATACAAACTGAATTGAACCACATGTTATTTTATTTTTGGATAAGATGATTTTTTCTTTAAAATTAATCTAAATCGTACCTCAAACACTTTTACCAAGAACCCAAATATAAACTTATAGAGAATTTTTGGTCTTTATTGTACTTTAAAAAGAATGTGCATTTATTATTTAAATTACTTTTTTTATATATTTTTCTTTTGTAAATGAGATAAGAGCTAATACTATTTCCAATTAAATTCATTTAGATAAATAAATATTTTTATTAACAGTTAAATTCACTTAGAATATCCTCTTAGTTTTTTCATCATTAGAGTGTTGACTAGTTATCTTTTGTTTCTTAAAACAAAAATTACGGAATATATACAAACAACGTCAATTCTTCATTATTTATCAATAAAATAAAATTATTATTTTGTATGAAACAAAATAAAATAAAAAAACTATACTCAATTTCAAGTATTCTTGGTGGATTAAGTATGTATTGTTTATTGTAATCAGCATTGAAATAAAATTAGTTAATATTTTTTATAAATTGTTTAATAATTACCATATAGCAACCCAAAAAAATTCACCCCATGGAGATGCTGTAAAAGGCGCCCATTAATATTATTTTGATAAGGTAAATTCGGTTTCATTTGTTTATATACCTCTAATCAGATGATGTTTACTTTATAGTATCCCTCACCACTCACCACACTCACTCAGCTCCCTAGCAAAAGCACAAACAAAACCTTCATTAACTTTTTTAATCACTCCTTAGTTATTAATTAATTCGTTAAATCTCACTCGTTTAAATCAGAATCTAGATAGAGAAGGAAACAAGACAAAACAAGCACAAGAAAAAGAAGCAACAAACAAAACGAAGAAGAAAGAAAGAAAAAACCAAAAGCATCTTATTCTCTCACTTTCTCTCTCTAAATCCACCATTTCCATACTCACACTCACTTTCTCGCTCTAACATATGCGGTGCGCGTGCGTGATTTGAAATCTTGTGTCGCGTGCATTTGGATGTGAGAGAAAGTAGAGGATTTCGGTTAGATCGACGATGGCGGAGGTTTCCGGCGACGGAGGAGGAATGCCGGCGCCGGCGCCGCTTTCGGTTTCTGGATCGTTAAAGGAAGGAAGAAGCTCGTCGCGGAGACGCGTTCCCGCGAGGCAACAGAGTATGGACGCCGACGAGTTCATGAACCTGTTGCACGGTTCGGATCCGGTGAAGGTGGAGCTCAATCGTCTTGAGAATGAAGTTCGAGGTGCGTAAATGCTGTTCGATCCGAAGAGTTCTAGAGCTAATTTTTATTTTATTTTATTTTTTGAAATTGTTGATTTCGTGTTTATTGTTTGTGTGTGCAGATAAGGAGAGGGAATTATCAGATGCACAAGTTGAGATCAAAGCGCTCAGGCACTCTGAACGATTAAGAGAAAAGGCCGTTGAAGAGGTCACCTTTAATTTCCCAATTGCTGTTATTCTTATTATATATTTTAGGTTAAAGATTATTACTATAATTTATCCATTTAATTTTTGGATTATGTTGTTGGTATTATATTAATTACTTATTACTAATTTACATGTTGGGAGTAAATATGGTAGATTGTTTTATTTCCGATCATATTATTAACATACTTGAAAGTATTTGCGTAGGGTAAGGTATGTTTGAACATTTTTTTTTTGATAGCGTAACCTTGTTTGAACATTGAAGTTGCACATAGAAAATGTATGAATCATAGACGCAGACATTGGACACAAACACGATATTGATATTGACACATAGTCATAGACATAGTTAATAATTTAAGAAAATTGAAATGATTGAATGTAACTACATGTGTTTTTGTTAGATACTAGACACCTTCAATATGTTGCTACATATTGAATCTTCCTATTTATGTGTCTAAGTACTACCTTTCACATGTATGGCACTCTCAC
This sequence comes from Cicer yamashitae, assembly GCA_037974755.1. Lineage (NCBI taxonomy): Eukaryota > Viridiplantae > Streptophyta > Magnoliopsida > Fabales > Fabaceae > Cicer > Cicer yamashitae. The sequence continues at coordinate 51,588,793 of JBBPBQ010000002.1, read as the reverse complement.
TAAGTCACTGTGATAAGCTTTTTCTTGTGTTGCGTTGACCATATGCCGAAAATCCATTGCCTGGTAGAGTTTTAATTAGAGCCATTATCCAATAATAGAAATGACAAAGCTTTGGATGTTTTTATTCATCCAATGTTGTTCATTGACGTTTCTGCTTCATAGCTTGAATCAGTGTGGTTGTATAAACTGACTGGGCTTTTATTTTGCACAGAGAATGCTTCAGAGTTATATCTTGAGTTTTGGTTTCTGTTTCTATTAAATAAAATTAGAAAGTCTTTAATGAAAAGTAGTGCATTTGACTTATTAAGAAGTTAGAATAATTTCATTTTTATTTGATACTTGCTATATTTTAATGGTCTGAATGCTCTGGAAAACCCTTTATTTTATTACTGCCTCCATTTCATTTTATCTTTAGTTTTGTATTTCCTTGTTTTTTTATTCCTCATTTTAAGGAACCAATAATTAGTTTTTTCTAACTTTACCCTATACATGAATTGGTGAGAGGGAATATAAATAGGAAGTGCTTATAGTATTTTAAGTATTTCAATAGAGGATAATTCAGTCAAATGTAGTTATTTTTACTTAAATTCAAAATTCAAATGTATTTAACGACTTCTTTAATTCCTGTGCAACTATCTAAAATGAAAGATATAAACAAATTGTGGTATACTCATTAAAGGGAACTCTCCTCACTCTTTTCTCTTTCTTGTATGCATGGCATTCACACATTCATTGTTAATTCTTTGTTTGTGTTGACTTCATGATAATATCAGATTTTGCTTTTGATATATTTTTGGTCTACGATTAATGAAGTTAGGATATTAAACTAGACGTCTATCCGTGCGATGCATGGGTCAAATATGACTACAAATTTTCAAATAAAATCTTTGTATTCAAAGTCATTATATAATTTGTTATTTGTCATATTATTATACTTTTATGCTGCTATTATATTTTGACCTAGTAGAGAAAAGGTCACTACTAGCATTAAAACACAAGGTGGTGATACAAAATATTCCCTTTTAACTATAAGTATGCAACAAGGTCAACTTTGAACCCTTATTGTTTTATCTTGGTTCTAGATGTGCTAATTAAATATATCTAAACGGAAATTCCACAATACATGCTTTTGGATGATATAGTCTTTAGAGTTGAGGGAAGAAATAGAGAGGAAGTTTGAGACATGTAGTCAAGTTCTGGAAGCACATGCCATTTGCTTAAGGGTGTGTTTGGTTCAGGGTAGATGGAGGGGAGATGAGGTAATATTTTAAATTATATGCGTTTGGTTCAACTTTTAGGAGGGTAGGGGAGCAAAATCCCTCCTAAACCTCATTTTGTTCTCCCTCCATTTTGGGGAGATTTGGAAGGGAGTGGAGGGTAGGTGGCTAAATACACTTAAAAATAATTGAAAATCCCTCCCTTCCGTTGAACCAAACAAACCCTAAATAGAAATAAAACGAAGTATATGGAATGCAAGTTTAGAGACACAAATCCTAGCTTAGAGGTGAATATTGGAAACAAATTTTCATAAATCCTAGCTAAGACACAAATCCCAATTATTTTTCACAGGGCCCTCAGCTTGAGTACCTTTTGTCCATTATGCAAAATGATGGGGAAGTAGAAGGAGATGTAAAGCATGAGATCCAAGTAGGGTTGATGAAATGAGGAAATGATTTGTGATTGAAACTTTGAAAGTACTCCTCAAGCCTAAAAGAAATTTTTACTGCACAACTAACTATAAGACTTGCAATGGTATATGGAGTTGAATGTTGGGCAGTAAAGAGCCAACAAGAGTGTAAATTCAGTGTTGTAGAAATGAGAATGGTATAATGGATGAGTGGTTACCAAAAATAGCAACACACTGAATATTTCCATGTTAGAAATAGTTCTCAATCAGCTTCTCTTGTCAAAAAGAATTATGGTTGAAATCATTCGAGAGAAAGTTAGGACAGTTCCTACTGTTGAAAAGATGATAGAGTCTTGTCTCAAGTAGTTTTAGCTTGTGTAGTGGAGACCAGTAAAACTCCAATATGGAGGGTAGACTGAGTGGAGGATAGTCCAGTTTAGAGATAGAGGGAAACCATAAAAATCTATATACTAAACAATTAAGAGAGGTTTAGATTTAAATGATTTATCATAGAACTTGATTCATGGCAGGTCACTATGGTGTTATGTTTGATCCATGTAATTGATTCCATCTTGTAGGAAAGGAGTTTAATGCTTATTGTTATTGTATTTTACCTTACTAAATTGCAAGATTCTTTTCTTATGTTTTTTTCTTTTTTTTTTTCTCAGTTCTCGAGGATAGAGTTATCCTTGTCTTATTTTTTTTCTCCCTTGTTTTTATGGCCTCCTGTATGTTCCCTCTAAATTCTACATTTGTGTTGACTTGTTCATAATATCAATTTTTCTTTTAATAGTTTTGTTGTCTACTATAGATGAAGTTATGGGCCTAACAATTTTGTTCTCTAATGTGGTAGCTTTATAGTTTTTTGCATGATACAACTATTTTTTTTTGCTCTACTAAATTGCTAGATTCCTTTGTTTTGGTTTGTTTTTATCAGTTCTTGAGGATACTTACCCTTGTTCTATTGTCCTTCATTTCTTACAAATTACAATAGTTCTTCTATTCGATAGTAATTATATTTTCACTGTTGGTGGTGATTTTTGACTGGGTTTTGCATTTACTTGATTGTTATGATGATTTACTTTTCTTTTATTCAGTTTAGTTACTTGACATTGAAGCTTTTACGTGTTTATGTTTCTTATGCCAGCTTTACATTTTCTTCATATTGTTTTGTTGCGTGCTTTATGTCAACTTGAAATGTAATTTACCTTCCTTTTTTCTTTTTTAATTTCAGCTGACTGAAGAACTGTCAAAGGTTGACGGCAAGCTAAAATTAACGGAATCTCTTCTAGAAAGCAAAGTATTGCCTAGAGCCTTTATCCACTTTATAATGATTTGGTTTCCTAGGCTACATGATAGACTAACTAATTGAATATTTTGGTAGAATCTTGAAATAAAGAAAATCAATGATGAAAAGAAAGCATCAATGGCAGCTCAGTTTGCTGCTGAAGCTACTCTTCGAAGGGTACATGCTGCTCAGAAGGATGATGACATGCCTCCAATAGAAGCAATTCTTGCTCCTTTGGAGGCTGAACTAAAGCTTGCTCGGCAAGAGGTATTCCCTTGTTCTTGGAGTTCATGTTGTAATAACTGATTGAGGGACTGAATCTGTCTTTTAACAAGTGATTTTTTGTCTTTATTTTCTTCCATATATTCCTTGCAGATTGCCAAATTACAAGATGATAACAAAGCCTTAGACCGTCTTACCAAATCCAAAGAAGCAGCACTACTTGAAGCCGAAAAGACTGTTCAGGTTGCCTTGGTTAAGGCATCCATGGTGGATGATCTCCAAAACAAAAATCAAGAGTTAATGAAACAGATTGAGATTTGCCAGGTATCACAATCTTGTATGAGTTTTTTTCCCTTTCTCAACACACTAGCACCTTAGATATGTAACTTTTAACTTCTTGTTTCATCACCATTTCTCTCAGGAGGAAAATAAAATTTTGGACAAAATGCATAGACAAAAGGTGGCAGAGGTTGAAAAGCTCACCCAAACTGTAAGGGAGCTAGAAGAGGCCGTCCTTGCAGGTGGTGCTGCTGCTAATGCAGTAAGAGATTATCAAAGGAAAGTTCAAGAAATGAATGTAATGTGTTTAAGTCTTCAGCTAGTTCAATCTCCCAGTTGCTTTATTGATTTATATCACATCTAGATCTTGTTGATATTATATTTATTTTAACATGTGTTTTTGACATTCTTTAGGAAGAAAGAAAAACTATTGATCGGGAGTTGGCCCGGGCCAAGGTATCAGCAAACAGAGTAGCTGTGGTGGTTGCAAATGAATGGAAAGATTCTAATGATAAAGTGATGCCTGTTAGACAATGGCTTGAAGATCGTCGATTATTGCAGGTAACATTATTTTGTTTTACTCTGCATTGTAACTTCTCTTTAGTTGTTGAGCTTTTGTTACTCTCCTTTCTTCCTATCTTTTCTTATATGATATAAATCTTCTTCCATTTGTCTTCATTTTAGTACAATTTCCACTTACTACTGAACTGCATTTTTATAGGGGGAAATGCAGCAACTTCGTGACAAACTTGCTATAGTTGACCGCAGAGCAAAGTCTGAAGCACAGTTGAAGGTAATAATCTGGTTCATTTCTATTATCCTAGGAGATAGTTCTTAAATTATTTAAGGTATACTTTGTTAAAATTTTCAGGAAAAATATCAATTGCGGCTTAAAGTGCTAGAGGACAGTTTGAGGGGGAATTCTAACGGTAGTAATCGCAGCACCTCAGAGGCAAGAAGTGTGAGCAATTCTCGTCGGCAATCTCTAGGTGGAGTTGACAATTTCTCAAAGCCAACCTCTAATGGATTTTTGCCTAAGAGATCACCATCCTTTCAACTAAGGTCATCCTTATCATCTAGCACAGTACTGAAGCATGCCAAAGGAACATCTAAATCTTTTGATGGTGGCACAAGGTCACTGGAAAGGAGTAAAATGCTGCCGAATGGAGCTCCTCAAAGTTACTCGTTTAACCAATCTCTTGAAGAAAGCAAAGAGAGAGAAGCAGATGTTAATTGGAAAGGAAATTCAGATGATACGGCAAATGACTTCCCAAAGGCGGATACAGAGGATTGTGTTTCAGGTATTTTATATGAATTCCTGCAGAAAGAGGTCATGGCCTTGAGGAAAGCTGGTCATGAGAAAGATCAAAGCCTAAAAGATAAAGACGATGCTATTGAGGTTAGCATTTTGTTTATTAATTTTTTGGATGTTAATCCTTGAGAACTGAATCTTAGCTAATTATTTCCAATGGTCATTATCTGTCAGATGTTAGCAAGGAAGGTAGATACATTAACCAAAGCCATGGAAGTTGAGGCAAAGAAGATGAGAAGGGAAGTAGCTGCCATGGAAAAGGAGGTAGCTGCTATGCGTGTGGAGAAAGAACATGAGAACCGAGCAAAACGGTTCAGCAATATAAAGGGCCCTGTAAACAGTGCTCAGAATCAGCTAATATCTGGAAGGTAATTTATTATTTATTATTATTGGGCCTCCTTCATATGTAGTTATTGGCATATTAATCATTTTGCTTGCTTTTTTCTGTTTTACTGCTACTTTCAAGGGGTGTTTCTCAAGGGATTTCTGTCCAAATGTCAATGGATATAAGCTATTTCATTTTCCAGATATTAGTCCCCAGGATGTGCTTTGGTTTAAGGTTACTATTTTTTTTATAGGCAAATGTTAGTGGTTAGTTTGTTAGGGAGAGTGAGAAATGCTAGTAGTAGGGACAAGGGTTCGGTGTCACAGCCGAAACTATTGGGCCAATCCTCCGGAGACAATGGTTTAACGTTACTATTACTACCTGACAGACAATAGTTTGTTTTTGTTAATTTTTTTCATCATGGGCCTCTTATTTTGGTTGACGTTGAATGGGAAAGCCCTTGAAAATGCACCAAGTTTGTGTATTGTCTGATGCTGTCTTCATTAACATTAAAATTGCATATCCACTTGGCCTTCCTGGTTAGCTCACACTCCCCATAATCTAATAACCGAGACATATATGGATTAGTTTTAGCATTGCAATGCAAGTCCTTTTAGGTCAATTATCTTTCCTGATTTCTTTTTTAAACTGTCCACATTTTTGCATTTGCCAGAGTAATGACAACATATTTCTATATCGTCATGTAATGTTTAGTTGTTATTTTCTGCACTCATATGTGAACCTAGTATTTGGCTCTAAAGTTTTGCCTGGTTGATTATTTTGTTTAATTGACTTGTTAAATTATCCAACTCAATAAAGATATAAATTCTTAATATACTAATGCATTTTGCTTTCTTTCGCCTCCCCTTTCTATTTTTCTGCTTTCCTGAACATAATCTGGAATGACTGATGGAGCCTTTCATTTGCACAGAAATGTGACTCGTGGAGGATTAACGCGCAGCACCCAATAACATCAAGTTTATTACAGTGGCACTTGGTAGTAACGAGTAAACTTTGATAGGCATCATTCTTCTCCCCCTACTATGGTTTTATTCTTCTGCTTTTTGTGTCCAATTGATTATAAGATTGTAACTGGCATGCTAAAGACCAGTTTCTGATGTTGGCAATGGATTGAGGATAGAAAATTGAATTCAGGAACCGGTATGCATCTGACGTAGACTGTTGTATCCTCTGTGTAGAGAGATCGGCTAAGAAGGAAGGCAATAGAAGACAATTAACTTGGTTAACCTTTCAGCTTTTGTTTTGAGTGGTTGTGTGTTTGTATAGGAGCTTTCTCACTTCTTTACTCCTTTTTGCTGTTTATATTTGCAATTCGCAGATAGTGTGATTGTGTTGGTTCAGGTTTCATAGTATATTTGTAATGAGATTCAGATCTAAAAAGCTTATTTGGTTGTGTTATAAGTTCATAGTTTCAAGTTGATTATTATAAATTTATTTTTGAGTGAAGCATGAACATGTTTATGCAGAACCTAGAACCTATAAATTATCACCAAAGTTGAAGAAAATTTAGTTCCCCCCCTACCCCGCAATTCAGCACTATCTCAGAGGTAAAACTGAGGTGCATAACTTAAAGTTGTTGATTGAATAGTGAAGTTGGGGAGTAAAAAAAAATCACTTCAGTCACTGAAACTGACATGGTATCACTTTGATACTTGGTTGTAATGAAAATAAATAAAATCTCCAACATTGGTGGGCTTCTGTCACGTTAGTGCATAACTTGGAAGTTTTAGACCGGATAATACTATTTTTTGCAGTAAATAACTTATTTATTAGTCTGTAAAACTGAGTGTCACTTTGGTCCCGGATTGTAATAAAAATGAAATTCCTAAAATTGATAGTTGGCCACGTTATAAGGACTGAAATAGAAGTTTCTATACAATAAATTATGAAAATGAATCTTAAATGTGAGATCCTTCGTCCGCTGATGCATCTCCTTTAATTCACTACTTCCTCATCTCCTTTGATTTTATTGTATAAAATAATTTATTTCTACAGTCACACCCTATAAAACACTCTTTTAACACTCTCAAATAATAACTAGCTACATCATTTACATTTTATTTATTCTAGACTTGTTACCGGTTTCATTGCCAAACCATTTAATTAATTAATTAATTAATTAATTAATTAATTAATTTTATTATTATTTGGATTTTAATTTTTCAACTACTATATTCAACCTCACACTCAGATTATCTCTTCACCTTCCAAATTACCTGCAACTTCACCATTTGTAGCCAAAGTGTCAAACAACAATGGATCCAAATTAGCTCAACCGTCACATTCATCTTGTGCTTTGTCTTAAGCTATGACATCTATCTAGTCAAATTACTTACGGAAACAACTTCCTTTTGATCTCAGTGCGTTTTTTGATCTTTGTGTCCAATTTGGTGAGGACATGGCGGCGGCAAAACACTGTTGAATAGGCTACGCAGTACCATGGCTAAAAAATTCATGGTTGTGGTAGATTTTGCAAAAGTCAAAGCAATTTAAAATTATCCTGACATTTCTCAATTTATTTTGGTTCACATGACCACTACCAATGGATATGAAATACTCCCTCTAGTTACTATAATGAGCAAAAAAAAAAAAAATCTGAAATTTTGATTATTATTATAAGCAAAAATTTGATAGTTATGTGTTTGACACTAAAAAAAGATAATTTAATAAATTTTATTTATATTTTACCTGAAATTTACAAAGTTAATTACACTCAACTAAATTTTTTAATACTCGCAAAAGTAGTTTTTTTTCCCTTATAATAATGATAGGAGGGAGTATGAGTTATTGACCAATAACAAAGAAGCCCATAAAAGAATCTTGCTTTTCTGTCGCAGCATGAAAAATATTGCGTTGAAGAAGACTATGACAATATGAACATGGGACCCGGGCTGATGCTATAGCGTTAGGAAATCCAAATCAAGTGCATATCTGATAGGCATGAAAATAAGCAAAAAATAAAACACAATTACAAATCTTAAAATCACATCGTACTTAGAAATTTAGAATACAACTTTATGAAACAGAAACAACCATTCCCAATAAGCAGATGCGGGTGGATCACAAATATTTAAAAGTCCCTCGAAATACTAACTATGATCGACACACCATAGCATCATATTTAAAATTATACTTCTGAAACGTGTCATCGATCGTCATTAAAATTTCATATGACTTTTAAACATTAATCCAAAGTCTAGAATTCCATACCCAATAATTATTATTTCAAAGTTTGTACAATAAGCTAGCAGAAAGTTACAATACAAGACCAACCCCACACACAACCTATGCATGGCAATGCGTTTCTACTTTCACATCAACAAATAATTATTGAGTGAAAACTCAAAAGGATGACGATGAGAATCCATTGCTCCATCTAACAGCAATTGGGCTCCTCACAATATGACTTCCATCACTCCATTCAATAGACCCAAAACTCTGAGAACCACCATATCCAACTCTAGCAAATGTAACCTCAAAAGCTTGAATCTTGTTTTCACCACTGAAAACAAGTTTACTAGGTGAAACACTAACATCAACACCAAAAGGAGAATTCACTTTAACAGTGTAAACAGCATCAACATAACCACCAACATTAGTAACAACCCTTTTATACTTAACCAATCCATTGTTGACACCAAACACCACTGAAAAAGAAGGGTAATTCAAATCACCAGGACTTACAAGTTTTTCCCTTTTTTCACAAACATCAAAACTAGTTGGCTCTCTAGTGAAAACCTGAATTTTCTTAGCATCATACCCAATTGAACAAAGGAATGATAAATAATCATTACTATTCAAATCATAAACTAACCCTGGATTAAGTGCTCTATTAGGATCAACATGTCCAGCTCCATGAACAAATGGGTTAGACTCTTTACCTGTTCCAAGATCCTTAATTTTCTCACCAGAATTATCAACATCATAAGCAGTTGTCATCAAAGCAGATTTAATAGCAGCTGGTGACCAATTTGGATAAGCTTTCCTAAGCAATGCAGCAATGCCACTAACATGAGGACAAGACATAGAAGTACCTGAAATTATGTTAAACTCAACTCTCCTAGTATCAAAATCCAAATCAGTAGGACCCACTTTCCCAGTCCACCCTGCTAAAATGTTAACACCAGGAGCTATAACATCAGGTTTAAGAATCTCAGAAGTTACATAATTAGGACCCCTACTAGAAAATGAAGCAACTTGAGGAGCAGCGGGAGAACCACCAATCACGGTGCCTTTAAACTTGATCGTAGCTGTCGGATACTGACTCGATCTTATATACTCTCTAATCTTATCAGCAGCAATTTGACCCACCATTGTAGCTGCAACAAGATGAGCATCAGCAAGAAGCTCTTCACCATTACCTTCAGTATTAGCCATAATCATTCCTAACCCACCAGCAAGTTTAACAGCACTACCCTTTTCAACTCTAGCATTAACACCTCTATCACAAACAACAATCTTCCCTTGAACTTTGGAAGAATCTAAAGAACCAGTGAAACAATATCTACTACCACAATCAGCACCATAAACTAAAGGAAGCTTATAATCAGGTAAATCATCACCATCATACAAAGAAACACCACCAAAAACTCTACCATCACCAAGAACAACGTCAGCAGGAAACTCTCGATCGATGGTAGAAGCACCAACGGTTAAAATCCAAGGTGCTATATTAACAGAAGTATAAGAACCAGGTCCTGAATTACCAGCTGAACAAGAAACAACAACACCATGTTGTGAAGCACCAAAAGCACCAATAGCAATTGAATCATGATAATATTGAGGTGCATAACCACTAGCACCAACAGAGAGTGAAATCACATGAACCCCATCAGAAACAGCTTCATCCATAGCAGCAAGAATATCGGAATCAAAACAACCGAGACTCCAACAGATTTTGTAAGCAGCGATTCTAGCTTTTGTTGCCATTCCCTTAGCTTCACCTTTAGCGAAACTGAACAAACTTGCGTTGGAAACGATTGAACCTGCTGCCGTTGAAGCTGTGTGTGATCCATGACCTTCAGTGTCTCTTGGTGATTTCGATTCGACGGTTTCGTCTATGGGTCGTTGAAGATAAGATTCGTAGCCTCTGTAGAAAGATTTTGCGCCGATGATTTTACCATTACATGAAGAAGCAGGAAAATCGTGGGAAACTTCGCAGGTACCTTTCCAGGAAGATGGGAGGGGGGAAGAAGAGAGAGATGGATCGGAGAAGCTTTTGAGCTCCGGCCAGATTCCGGTGTCGAGGACGCCGATGATGACGTCGGAGGCGAAGTGGGAGTTTGGCCATAGACCGGAGGTTTCGGCGAGTCCGAGGAAGTCGGGGGTATGGGTTGTGTGGAGGTGGCGGATTTGGTCGGGTTGGATGGAGAGGACGTCGGGATGGGTGGTTAGGTGGGCGGCTTGGGATGGGGTGAGGTGGGCGGAGAAACCGTGAATGGCGGACGTGTATGTGTAGAGGATGGAGGGGGTGTGTGGGGAGGGAGGGAGGGTGTTGAGGATGGAGGTGTAGTGGTTGTGATTGGTGGTGTAAAGAGAAGGTTTTGACACGTGGATGATGAAGGTTTGTGTTGATGATGATTGGGAGATAGAGAGAGAGAAGAAGGAGAAAATGAAGAAGAAGAAGAATAAGAGAGAAGATGAAGCCATGATTTGTGTTGTGTTGTGTTCGTTTGGAATTGGAGGAATGGTTTTTATTATTTATTTATGGCATGCCATTTTCTTGTTGAATTCTTACTAGTCACTTGTCAAGTATAGATAAGTGACTGGATGTAAATTTTTCTATGAATCGTTCGTTATGATGGAAATGAATTTGACCTATAAATGAGGCTAAGGGGCACAGATATTATTTTTAGATTTTCTTTTGCTACAATTATTTTTAGATATTTCTTTATTTTTTAGGTGTTTCTTATTCCCATATGTGATAGTATGGATTTACATTATTTCAAGAAAGGTAATGAAAGCTAGACATCAAATTGGTGTAAATATATGTTCGAGATTCAGGGTCTAACTCAGATTGAACTGGAGTTGGATTGGTGATAACAAAAAATAATTAATATTTAATGACTTTGAACAATTAAAAATTAAAGTCCAAAAAAATAATATTATTACTCATAAGTCAACATACGATATGTAGTATATATATTTTTATAATCTTGCATTTATTTATTTTTATTAAAAATGAATTATATTAACTAAAATTGAAAATAATAACTTCTAATATTATATATAAAAAATAATCTAAGGTGAATACACTGTTTTAAGAAGGAAAGAAAAACATTGTGATCAAACTAAAATGAATTTTAATACAAGGTCTTTTAAATTATATAATATAAAATTATTTATTAAATTAATATAATTGATACCGTAAAATGTTTCTTTTTTAATTGATAATTAAGTCAATTAATTTAATATTTATTTAAATAGTATTAAGTTTAAATAAGATTTTATTAATTTTAATTTTTAAGAATATTAAAATATAAGACCTTTTATTAAAAAAAATTAAGACTTTTTAATTAAGTAAAAAATTTGCAAGGTTTAAAGCGGTTGCTAGCAAACCCTGTTACCAAGCCAAACTAAGAAGTAAAAACATCTGCTTCTCATAGAGAATAATTAAAGGAGTAGATTAGATGTAATATGTAGATAATCTATTTAAGGAGGAAGAACAAATGAATAAATTGAATATAACATTTGTTTATCATGTAGAGGAGGATTAAGAGTCAATTTCAAAAATAATATTACGAATAAGAAACTAATAGATGTCATTTTACGATAGAAATTCATATAAACTCGCCACCAAGGTCATGAAATATTCTCTCACACGTCGAAGGCCCGCCAACGGATGACCCGTAAAGTTTGGATTGGGTCTATAATGTAAATAGAGACAAAAAAAAATCTAGTTCAAGACATGAGCATGATAAAAGGAGGGATGGACTCAAGTTTTTCGTCGAGTTACCAATCATATCTTAAATTATTTTATGGATTAGGAGTTATTATTATTATTATTATTATTATTATTATTAATTTCACATATCTTAAAAACACTTAAACCTAACATCACTTCACATTTTTTTTTAGAGTAGAATTAAAAACGAATTGCATTGCAAAATATCATTTGACCTCCTACTTTTTTTTATTAAGAGTAGATAGGTGAATATTTAGTTGTGTGATTAGTGATACGTTTGGACGCCACTTATTGTACTTAATAAATACTTGTGAAAGCAATAGCTCCACTTGTAATTTGATAGTATTTGTATGTTGTTTAATATAATTTTTAAAGCTATGTCCTTTTTATTTTTTAATGAAATGTGCCATGCCAAATTATGAGTTATTTCTTGATAAAAAAATTGTTTATGTATTATATTAGATGACTTGTACTAATCCGGTCTTGTAATTTGTTTCGTCTCGATTGTATTAGATATGTATCTCATCGAGTTCGATCAGATTAAAGACGAATTCAAATCTAAAATTTAATTTAATATAATTTGAGAATTGAACAAGAGACACATTAAATTCGAAATAACTCATCTTTTGTATCCTCTCAGGGAAGGGAGTTGGTGGAGTTGGTTTGGGTTTTTATATATTTATTTATAGCAAATAATAACAAGAGGTTTAAGAGATATATTAAAAAATTAAATATATTTTGTTTGTCTTTGAATAATATATTCATCTCTTAAAAGTTTAAAAAACATGTTTTGTTCAATTTTTTTTTGAATTTTAAGTTTTATAACAACTATCTTAAGAACATGTTAACAGAAGTTTTGATTTATTAAAATAAATAATTAAATTAGGTGGATCAGGAAAAGCATACACCCAATAATTGAAGGACTTATGGGTGTCGTGGATTCGTGATCTTCACAATCAGGCAGATACATTAGGGGGAGGAGTACCCATACATCTTTCTTTGTATTGGATTTATTTTCTCACAAAGTTACCAATAATAAGGCTCCACCCATTCCGTAACAAAAATGATACTAATAAATTAATAAGGCTCCAACCCTTGTATTGACAAGAAAATGATTAAAGACTCTGTCAAAAAAAGATTAAAAGATACTGATATTTGTTTGTTTACGGATTGATGTTGACATCGTGATAATTTATTTGTATTTGTTTTATCTTTAGTGTGAAACAATTAAAACTTTAGAATCTCCATCTTCCTATACAAACCCGCCAAGTGGTGTCTACAAATAAGTCTTTGAATGACTCATTTATTCTTCAGTCTCTAATGATAAATTAACGGTTAGTTGAATTTAACACTGTAAATTAACGGTTAGTTGAATTTAACACTGTAGATTTATTGCTAGACACCATGTCAACAACAATCTTTAAGTCCATTTAAAAGATGACTCAAGGTAAATGAACTTAATATCCAACTGGAGTTCCCATAACTCAGCCCACATTACATTACAAGAATCCAATTGAGCATAAAATTCATTACAAATTTTATTCGTTGACTTTGACATTGTCAACGTTACAAATCTAGAGATATAGGTATTTCAAACATTTAAATTTTGTTATATTTGTAGACACGTTGCCATTTTGTGCTATTAATTTAGTTGTTGTGAGTTTGTTTGCCTATTCATGTTTTTATGTGTTTTACTGCATCGATGTGTTCTACAATTTGAATCAATTAATATTGTTTCTTTTATTTTCCATCCTCACATACAAATACAATTCAAAAGTATATATTCCACATTTTTCCCTTTAAATATATTTTTACCCTTTGAATGTTTAGTTCCAAACATAACCTTAAAGATATATCATTAATCCTTTAAGTTTAGCACAGTTTTTGCTTAAATTTTTTAAGTTTTATTTGTTTTGATTTGATCCTTTAAGTTACATTTAGTTTGCACTATTACCCTTTAAGTTTTATTAAATTATACATGTGATCCTTTAAATTTGTTAATTTTCTCAAATTACTATATATTAAATGTTAAAATCTAACCAAAATATCGCAATGAGTTGATGATCCAAATTACTTTATAAGTTGAGGAAATTAATGACATCGATTATGTAGATAAACTTTTATCATCAAGTTTTTAATGTTATATATGTGATTAATGTTTTTTGAAAAATTAATATAAGAGAAATATTGTTGTAGTATTTAGTAGAATTTATAATGACCAAATGCTTTCAATTGCATTAATTATTATTAAAAGTGAGACAAATGACTAACTATACAAATAAAATATTACTTAAATATACAAATCGAGAAAAATAAATAAATTTAAAAAATTTAAGTGAAAATTGAGTTAAACTTAAATACTATATATACATATATATTTTCACCTAACTTTTTTACCAATTAAATATGTATTTTCCAACGTGACTATGACTTTTTTTTTAAAATAATAGACTAAAAGTATTTCTAGTCCGTTGCGAAAAAAATATTTATAATAATTAATTTCGTTTCATATGGCAAATTTGACTAAAGCCCAAGAGTCTTTTAAATAGTTAGCTCCCTCTATTCTCTGGTTTGTTCGCTGTTGGCGACTTGCAAATAAAATATAAATAATCTGTTTAATAGATAGAGCATCAGTCAGGATGGCCGAGTGGTCTAAGGCGCCAGACTCAAGTTCTGGTCTTCGAAAGAGGGCGTGGGTTCAAATCCCACTTCTGACATTTTCTGTTGAGTTCAGTATCATTTTTTTTGACAAAAAATCATTAAAAAATTTAAAAGAGATTTAAAATTAGGAATACAAAATTAAAGAAAACTTTTAAAAGGCTAAAAATTGATGTAGTTTTATATAAGGACTAAAAATTATAAGATTTTAGTTCATCTTCTGCTACCTTTATTTCTTCTTCTTCATCAATTTTGCCATGTTATAGTTTATTATTCAACGGCAACGAAAATAAAAGTTTGAGTTTCCTTGCTAAAACATGTGAATTTTACACTTGTTCTTGACTTATAGAACAATATGATCAACGTGAGGTCGAGTTTTATTTTATAGATCACATTTGTGGCATAATAATTCTCAAATCGTGAAATTGATGTGAGGTTGTGGGTTTTTTTTGCTCGATTTGGACTCGTCTTAATCACGACTTTCGTTTGATTCTAGTCTCTTTAAATATTTTTGTTTTGTTTTTTGTCTTTGTTCTTTTGTTTTAATCCTTGCAAAATTAGTTCTTATTAATATTGGTCATTACAAATTTCTTATATCGCTAATAATTGAGAGACTAGTTATGATTTAGTTAATTTGATAAAGTTCAAACATTAAAAATTGAAACATATAATAATGTGCAGCAATAGTGGTACATATAAAGGTCAAAACTTTATACAAAATATTGAATAACTTAAAATTATTGTCCTTAGGAAATTCCGAAGAAAATCAAAATAAGATTCATAAATATGGCCCATTGAACTCATATTACACAAGTGTTCATTTTACATTAACAAAAAAAAAAAAAGAATAATAAAAACAAATAAGTAACCCCTGCACGATTTTTTCCAAACACTTCATCACCATCTCCATTTTTATCATCCCCTGCATCTCACATTGACCATCCACCATTTGAACTATCCCAATAACCAACCTCTTTCCCCGTTCAAACATAACACATTCAAAAACTATCTATCATTTTTACATAACACATTTTTTTACACTTCACCATCTCCATTTGCTCTTTATTTGCATTTCTATTTTATTCATAATATTTTTAGTTTATTTTTTAAGAAAACTGCTTCAGTATTGGGCGCTTATCTCATTTTCTTTTTATGTCAAACTAAAATTAGTCATCTCTCAATTACACTTCAACTAACAAAAGTCATATAAGAAAATTGATTTCACACGGTTAACACATAATACACTTCTACATTACATACTTACATTTACCACGATATTTTGGATTTGAAAATGATTAACTGCCAATTATACGTACATAATAGGAGTTACCTGGGTAGATATATTAGAAAAGTTATCATCGAATATAAAATAGAAGAAAAATTGTTTTTTTTAATTTTTTTTTTTTTTTTACTTTTTAGCCGCGTAGATTCTCTAATATTAAAATAAATTGAAGCATTCTTTTAATATTTTTTATTAATATATTACAATGTATTTGAGATTGTATTGTTCATTTCAGATAAAATTAATTCACACTTTCAAAACAGGTAGATAGTGTTAGAAATTGATTATAAATAGTCATGGGTAAGTATTGACTTTGATTCACTTAAGATTTATTAGCTTTATGTAATGTGTATCGTATCTTTATTTTAATTTTTTTTTTTCGTTGAATCAATTTTAAATAATTCAATATTT
>JBBPBQ010000002.1:51557129-51572257 GCA_037974755.1 Cicer yamashitae | reverse complement strand
AATCAAGATTCCTAGAGAGTAAAATATATTGGATAGTCTTTTAAGTTACACGAAAATATAAAATTGATCATTAACTTTATTTTTTTTATCAAGTTAGTTCTTTATATTTGTAAAAATTATAATTGAATTATTTTTAGTCATAATTTCGTCTCAATCATTTTTCATTATAAATTTTTAAAACGACACTATGAGTTTTATTATCAATGAACTACATCATAAATTTCCATATGATTTCATGATATAGATTAAAAATAATTTACGTTTAATTTAAAGAATTTTAAAATATATTTCACTCGTTTACTCTTGTTTAATTATATTTCTAAAATTTGATTGATGACGTATGTGCTTATAATCATTACAATAAAAACAATTTGAATTTCAATTTTCTTCGTTTGAAATTAAGATTATTGATGTAAATATTTACAAATATAAAAAATGAACTTGACACAAAAATAAAAACTAAAAACTAATTTGTTATAGATTAAAAATAAATAACTAATATATTATTTTCGTATAATTTAAAAGATAGTATAATGTATTTTACTTTTTTTAGAGAATATAAATATATAGCGAAACCACATTAGACAATGTTTTAAAACTTATCATAACGCAAATTAAAGTTTTAATCAAATTTAATTATGTTGGATGTTTTCTACTTGAGCTTATGATATTTTTCAGTTATTGATAACATTTTATACCTAATAATTCTAACAAATAAAACATGGGTCCACATCAAATTTGCAGCAATAGCACAAACAGCAGCCAGAGTTTATAATAATTTCAAAACTTAGCAACAATTTTGGACAGTGTAGACCTAGTCTTCAAGCAGCTGCTGCCAGAACATTTGGATTTGGATGATGAACAACCACCTTTCGCAATTTTCTTGTCCAGAAGGCAACTACAGGAGCAACATATCCATGGAAAACTGATAACAAACAAAAAAAACTCATTTTATTGCTATCTCTTGTCCTAAATATAAATTTCGTTAAATAAACAACAAATTAAGAAAATTTATAATAGTATTAATTCTATTTATAATATATTAAAATAGTCTTTCAATTATCCTTAAACTCTAACTTAACTGGTAAATGTTTATGTTGAACGTCGCGTGAATTAATTATAGTGAAATTTCTAATCTCTTCCAAAAAAAAAAAAAAAGTAGTCTTTCAATTTAGTTTGTTGACAGCTAATATTTTTGCATGTTATGTAAAACTAATTCAGCCAATTAACTCACTTATATCTATATCTATGTGACATCTCTTAGAATAATTTTTCTATTTCTTTTTGAAATTTTTGTGCATAATACATCCTTGTTGTTACACAACATTAAGTTAAAGTAATAATTTCTCTTTAGGTTACACATTTGTCACTAACTCATAATTTATCCACCTAAAGTTATTATGATTTCACGATTCTCACCCCAAATTCTTCTCCATTTTATTTTTTCTTTCTTCTATCTTTTCACTTTTTTAATATCTCTATTTTAGTTATATTCTAATATGAACAACTCAATTTTGTCTAAAATAGGTAATTTCTTTATATTTTACTTTATTTCCGATGTTTAATCTTAGTATTATTTTAATCTTTTGGATACAATTCTTTGTTATTGTAATTAAGTTGTCAATACAAACACACTCATATATCCTTAATATTAAAGTCATGTTAAATCTCTAAATCTCAAGTACCTAGATCTTTTAATACTGAAACACAACTTGTAAATAAATTAATTTCACTATACAGATTAAAATCAATTTTTGTAAATACTTAAACAGTCCTAAGAAGAGGAGCTTCAACTTAATTGTGCTATTTGATTATGTTAAACAATAACTTGTAATAAAAGCAAGTGAAAGAAATATTTCAAAATGAAATGGTCATAAAAGACAAAAACTGAGTACCTGATCTGCTTCCCGAAGTAATAGGATTCAGAGATTAATGTGTGCTTTCCTCTGGTATCAGATGCAGTGTTAATTATTTATTTATTTAAGATTTGCGGCATAAATTATTAATAATCTATAGAGTTAATTGAATGGTTAACTATTGTTAACATACAGAGTAATAGAAAAGTTGGAGATTCATACTTGAGTGTGAAAGGATCTGAAATAGAGTCTACGAAGGCATCAAGCCTGTTAAGGAAAATGTTAACTTTTAAATTAGCATAAATATAAAAATACTTTGACTATAATGTGATTAATACAAAAATGTCTTATGAACAGACATTTTTTAACATATAAGACATAGTTAATCATGTACAAAAATGTGATTAATTCAGGAGAAATGGATCATTTACATTCTCACATTTATTTTTCACCACCGATGAACATCAAAATAACATTTTATCTTTTTTTTACTTGTTACTACTTGATAGTCAAATTTTTTGAAACATTTAAAAAAATTTCGAAACTTTAGATGAATGTGTATATCATTATTGTTGAATATAATATATTACACAATTTTACACATTAAAGGGTGAAGGCCTTACTCTTTGCAGCATCTAGAAGCTGGGTGAAGGCCTTCCAAAGATTTTAACTCTTCCTAAGAGCAATATATACATGAAATGGTGAAAATTAGTCTCATTTGTTTAATAAATAGTAGCTTCTCATGAAGAAATTACTTTTGCATATAAGAGGAACACAAATTCAGCCAGCATGCAATCATCTCAACATAATGTCATATATGTTGGGTGATCAGCCAGAATGTTTACGTGTCATTGTAGTGTCTGGTGTTTCTGAAATTATTTGTTATTTGTGTTCTGATAGGAGCTTCATAGATTAAAATAACATTATAATGGAGACATAAATAAATTAATCTTAAACATTATACCTGAAGCAAACCAATTTCTTTCTCCAAAACTTGAATCTTAACAATCTGCTTCCGCTTCCCATGAAAATCCACAAGCTCTGGAAGAGGTGACTTGGGACTCATTAGTTTCTCCATCAAAGGTTTAGATGTTAACGACACCGAAGAAAAGTTGTATTCACCATTCATTTCTAATTTCTATAACAATATTGAACAAATGGAGTAGCTACTAGAGTAAGAGCATTGAAGTAGAAAGAACAAAAACAAAAGAAAAAAAATGAAACTTGATGATTAGTTTAGATGAAAGTTAGAAACTTGGAAAATGGGTTAGCATTGATATGATATGAGGAGTTGATAATTGGATTGGTTGAGATTTTTCATGTGAAAGTGACAAAAGGGTAATAAAGCAAAGTACGAGAAGTGAAAATGGCATGTTGTCACACGTGACTGTCACGGAGGAAAGTGGAAACTGGAAAAGAAAGAGTTTTTTCAGATTTTGTTTGCTTTCGTTTTCATCAAAAGAAGCATTTGAAAATCTGAGAATAGAGGGACAAGTAGTCAAATGGTGAATTATTAAAGTGTAGAATTCTCATTTTAAGAAGATGCTCTGCAGTATCGAGGTTGCTGAAATATTTAACGTAACAAAACCTATTTTATCTTGTGTGCTCTATTTTTATTTTTTATTTTTTAATGTTTGTGTTTGTAAATGTTTACCTTGTTATTGGATCCACCGTGGTTTTAAGTTCAAGTGGCAGTTATCCTTCAAACTTTTATATTATGTTAAAATACGGCCGATGCAATCTAAACAACGATGTCAGTGTGCGGAGACATTAAAATCCGCAACACTGCGATCACAATTACAGCTGCAGACAACAATTTAAAATCATGGTTGGACCTAACATTAGTCTTTGTCTAACGTTGATAGTAATGTGCTGACATAGCTATTAGCTGTATACATGAATACATTTCTTGACTAATGTCATGGTTGTTGCTAATGCTCAAGGGACTAATGGTTCATCTTCTTCCTTAAAACGGAATGATATTGCTATTGGATTCAATTGTTCTGGTTGGCATACATAAGGATTTGGTTTTGTTTAAGGAACGTGAAATTAACACTTCAAAGGTATCATCAAGCTTGTGAGAACATCCTAAAAGGAAAGCCCAAAATCAAACTCTTCATGTGATTTATCATTTAATTAGTGACAAGGGTAATCAATGCTTCCATCACTATGTAATTTGTTGGAGCTCATTAGAGATCGAATGAGGAAGCCTTGGACCATACCTATTTCCTTGCACTCTTCATTAGAGGAATGTTTGTATATACTCTTTCTGTCTTTAATTATAAACATCATTTAGAAAAATGTTTGCCCTTAAATATAATTATTTTTTCAAATTACTAGATGAATTTATTTTTTCCTAAATATTCACCTTATTAATATCAATAATTTATCTTAAAAGATGCAAAATTGAAATTGAATATAATCATATGCAAATGGTATTTTAGAAATACCTATTCATAAAATAGATACATTAAAGTCATTCATTATTTATTTTTCTTAATATACGTCAAAAATACAAAGGTGCTTATAATTATTTTTCTTAATATATGGCAAAAATACAAAGGTGCTTATAAAAAAGGATAGAAAGTATATTCTAAAATTGAGAGCTAGGTGTTAAGAACCTCTTGTTATTGTTCATGCGCCTCTTCTTACTTCTTATTGTTCTCAATTTTGTTAGTTGATACTTTAAAAGGGTCCTTTTTACCAATTTAAATGAACGCAAAACATTTTGGTATTTTGGTATATAAATATAGACATGTAATAGAGAAGATGGTCAACCATTAAGAAATCAATCACAACAGAATGCTAAACTGCTGAAGTCATTTTTATTCTATTTGGTATTGTAAGTGGTAGCTTTAGAGTTCATTTTTCAACAAAATGTTTGAATATACAACAATGGACTTTTCAATTGGAGCAGTAACTCATTCATGCTACACAGGTCCAGTTTTTTTCTTTCCTTAATTTCTTTTGTCCTATATATCAGCTATCTGCACAACAGAAATTACAGATCATGGCTCAAATAGAAGAAGAAACTATGATCATTATGATTACAACTTAGGTAAAGCACAAAAAGTCTAACTTAAACCAGCAATTGTTATTAGCCCCATAGAAGTACAAACTCTGAAAGAAAGAAATAGCATATAAAGGGTGATGAGACCCATTCCCAATGTTCTGCTAGGATGCATGTTGTTTCGTGGTAAAACAACAAGTGCCCAAAGAAGTCCTGTGATGAGAAATCCCATGGTGTAAAATAAGCTACCGTCTTTAGGTACCACGTATGAAGAAGGTTTCTTTGACCATGCACCAAGCAGCAATGAGATCCCCAAACCAACGAGTGTGTTGAACATAGGACCCGCATAGCATCCAGATAAAGCTATCTGAACTCCATCTTCTCCTTCCAATGCCAATGCAACATTTGACATTAAATCTCCCATTGAATTTCCCCATGCTAATACGGTTAATCCAAGAATCGATGGATTGATTCCGAAAATTACACCTAACGCTACTAATAGAGCAACAAGCTCGTTGGCTATTATGTAGAACCACACTATGCTCATAACGAATCCTCCAAGAACCCAAGGAATCAAATACTGAGACGGTGGACGATCGGACACTGTGTATTTATATGCAAGAATACCAAGTGTGGATCCAACAGAAACACCTAAACAATAAGCAAGTATTATACTCTTATAACTCACATTTTCTTGGCTGCTCCACAAAAAGGCCAAGAGCATCGGAGCCAATGAAGCACTGGCCACACCAAACAGCTTCGACCATACTTCCTCGTTAACCATTGGAATTGTTAGCTGTCTAGGAATTGCAAGTGGCATCTCCATGAGTAAAAAAAGCTTTGAAACGGAGAACGAAAACCTGGTGTTTTCCGTGGATCGGCCATCACTCCATCCCCAAGGAGGCCTTTCATCATCTAAAAAATTGATTTTATTTGCCTGGTTTGAATATATCGCCACATTTGAAGACCACATCCATTGAGGCAAGGAAGGTGGGAGTCGGGGAGGATCACTCTCAGTGTCTACGTCAAGCAAGGAGCTATATATAGTAGTATCTTCTTCAGAACCAACAGAGAACACACTTCCATGGACAGGAAGCATAGGTGTCACAACATCCAATTTCAACCTCTGTGCATGTTTTCGCAATATCTCATTGGCAGCGACAATGAATGCATAAACAACATAAATCGATACAAAAGCAATAGCTGCCCCAATACCTATCTTACCAACAAACAAAATCAAAAGCAGTGAACAAAGCGTAAACAGAAAGAAACTCAGATCCCTTATAAAGCATCGTCGATCAACTTGAACCCCCCTCTCTGCAACACAAAGAGAAACAGTTCCAACAACAATAGTGGTAACAAACAAAGCACCGCCTAACACACTGTTAAGACCAACTTCACCCGTATCAGTACCGACAAAAGAAGCTATACTAGCAAACACATCAGGGGCTCCATTACCAAGTGGAAGCAACACAACACCAGCCACAGTTGGAGGCAATTTCAACAGCCTAGAGAGATGCTCAAGAGAAGGACAAAAATAATCAGCCGCAGTGTTCCCCAAGAGATAAAACAAAGCAGCAAGCCAAACACCTAATACTAGATAACCAAGAACCCTGAAACTTTGACATTTACAAAAGAAAAACCTCAAGTAATCAATGTAACCCTCAGAAGTGCACTGAGGATTTGCCTTTAAGAATTCACAGTGGCTATCATAACCATCATGTTGGAGCAATCCAAAACACAATCCAGGTCTATTCAAACTCAAATCTTCATCACCAACTACACTTGAAGCGTTAGTGCTGATTTCAACCATTCTACGGGGAATCACAGAAACCCCATCTTTCAAAACTGAATTTTGAACCAAACCATGATGATGATTAACCAAATATGCCGATTGTCTAAGAAGTGGATTACGAATTATGTCTTCCCTATTGTAAAAGAAGAAAAACACAACCAAAGTACACAAACCATTGAAAACCCCATGAAATTTTTTGCGTCTTAAACACAATAAACCATTCAAAGCCTTCATTTCCAATCTTTTATCCACACGAAGATCGTTCGAGGGTTCAATTTTAGCTCTCAATTAGTTGAAAATCGTCTAGGGTTTCGGTTTCTTGAACGCGAAACGAAACCCCAAAATTTGGAATTGAGAGAATTTGAAGCGGAGTTTGATGGGGAAAATTTGGCATTAGAAAAAATTGGCGTGGAAATGAAGGAAAGTTGAAACTTACCGGATGAATTTGAATTGAAGAAGAAAAGTATGGGATTAGGGTTTTCGATGTTCCTCTGCGGAATATGAACGAATAAGAACGAAGTTGTTGAGAATTATTACAACTCTACAATGATAAGTTGGTTCGGTTTTACAGTTTGGAGTTTAGATTGAAATTGAAGCCACACTCACATCACACGTCGATTTTTGTTTTTTTGTTATAAGGAAGATCATTTCTTTCTTGGGTTCTTATAAGGAATATAAATCTATTATATATTATATATATAACATTATATATATATATATAGCATTATATATATAACAATTCATACCAAGCATTAATACCATTATACCCTACATTCATCTATTGCCACAATGTTAGATAAATGTATTACTGTCTTACATTCAATCAAAATTAAAATAGCCTCTCAAAACTACATTTATCAATGTAAAAATTGACATAGGGGATTTTATGTTTTTATCCCATATAATAAACATTACACAACAAAAAATTATGGATATTAACGTTCTATACACAACTTCAAGGAGTTGACAATTAACTTAAAATATTTGAATCTATTTTCAAAATTTTGAAGTAATAATTTGAATGTGAATTGTATATTACAATTCTATTAGCCAGGTTTGATGCATATATATGTTTAGCGCAAATATATATATAACAAAAGTAATAAGAGTCATGCATACATGTCACACGGAACAATCACATATTATTTTTAGGAGTGAAACTGCGTAACACTATAGACTGTTATGCAACTAACTAGCATATTAATTAATCCAAGCCTCTTAGACTGAGACTCCTTTTGGGAGTTGAAGAAGTATACATTGGATATTGAAAGACCGAAATCTAATTGAGTCGCAAAATAATAAGTGTTGAAACTAACCCTACTTGTTAGTTGATCTACCAGTCCCATTGGTCCCTTCTGCTTAAACAAAATCAAAATATATTGATAAATCTCTACTAGAATTGACAATTAACATATATTGCTGAGTTTGCTCTCAATTTTAAGGCAAAAATTTGAATTAAGGGGGTGTAATGACATTTTCTTATATCTTGCACTATTTTAGTAGGAAGCTATGGGTACCATAACTCCATAATAGGGCTTCTAAAAGACATCTCCACACACTCTTCCATCCTTTCTCCCATTTGCTACCTCATTCAAATCTTTCATATTCAACAAAACATTTACCCATCTTTATATTAGACTTTTTAACCTCATTCATTAAGCAATTAAAATAGGATGTCACTCTTTCATCAAGACCACATCGTCATGTACCAATAAACTAGTCTTCAAACAACAACAACCCTTAAGTTGGGCCAAATCAAATGAACAAATACACGACCCAAATCTCACTTCTACAATGACATGACCCACTAATTCAAACAAGAAAACTTGAAACCACATGTTCCATTAAATGGCACCTGAAACAATGCATAAGGAGTACACAATCAACAAGAAGGCAATGAAACAAAACAAAAACATGGAAAAAGAAATAAAAAAAATTCAGTTTGTACAACACACCTTTTTTACTTTAAATTTCCAAGACCAAAACACTTTCTATTACTCTTTTTTCCTCTTCAAGAAGAAGAAGAAGTTTGTACACAAATACCCATTTTTTTACATAAATAAAGTTAAATGAAATGACTTACGGATACCTCCACTTTAATACAATTTTGTTTACCAAAACTGCATTATAATTTTTCTAGTTACAAGATATAAAAAATAAAAAAGAGACACAAAAACAAAAAGAGGACTATGGTCTTGTGAAGAAAATTCCTAAGGAGAATAAGATATACTCTAGGAGTAGTTTTCTTTAACACGACAAACATCACACCACAATTGACTTCGTCTTAGTTAGAAAATCCACTACTAAGTTTCCTTCAAATGAGATGACTTGGTGGTCACATTTTGATGCATGTGGGTGATGGTTCTGTAGGACAACTCAATTGTTTTTGAGATTACAACAAACATTGGTTTATTGAATAACTAAATGGCGTTGGCTTATCGATAACAAAGGAGCACAAAGCAACAAAAATGCCAAAATTAAACTTTGACAGAGTATGTGGAAGAGTGGAGAAGATGATAGAGAATATAATTAAATTATTTTATTTTAACTTAATTTATCTTTTATATTAAAATAAAAGTACAAAGTGGCCAATAATGAGTTTTGATTGATTGATAATTTAAAGTTGTTTTGTTTTGTTTGTGCATCTCTTTTAATCTCTTTAAATAATAACAATCGAACATTTTATCATATGTTTGTATGTATAAGTCATTTGTATCTATAGTTTTATTGGTCAGTATATATCAAATTTCTTGTAGTGAGAATATTTGTAGATTACTTAAAATTTGAGATTGTCTTAAGTTATCTCAAATACGAATTGAGAATCCTTTGATCCTAAAACACTTTGTCATTTTTCTTGTAATTTTCTCATATTTATCATTTAAGTTAGATTTAATGTTATCGTCTTACACCTTTCTACATTGAAAGGAAACGAAATGTAAGCCTCCTAAGTCTATTAACATACTAATTGTAATTGATCAAAGAAGTGATCGAGAAAAACAGTGCAAAATAGAACGTTTTAAAGCTGAGCGTTATAGTGAAAATCTCACAAAGTGTGGGGATTAGACTAGTTCACATTGGGTGAACCAATATACTTTATGCGTGTGATCTTCTTATCTCTTATTTTTTATTATCTAGCATTCACATATCGCATATCACATATCACACATCATTATTATTATTTTAATTGAAATAATCTTAGCTTCAATATAAACTGTCCAAAAGGTTCTCTCTAAAAGAAGGTTAACTAATCAGCTTTTAGTTACCAATAATACTTTTATAGTAAAATTTCACTAAGTACAATAACTAATTTTTAATTTTTTTAAAAAAATCTCAATTTAAACCCCTAATTTCTTTTAACATTTATTTGCACTTCAAGAGTAAGGTCACAAAATAAATATACAATTTAATTTGTGCCAATGTTGCTGCACTAATATGATAAAGATTAACTTTGAGAGCTCTTAATGTTGCTCAACATAGTTCGAGATGAGGCGAAAAAATTTCAAGGTGAACTCTAATTTGGCGAAGAAGAAGAAAAATGAAACTATATTTTTTAAAATCCACTATGAAGTTAATCATTTAAGATTGTTTCTTATATTGTTTCTTTTTTAAGAAATATTTTTATATTGTTGACTTACAAATCTTAATAACCAACCTTTAATGATATGTATTCAAATTTAACAGAAAAATAGATCAACTTTTACTTGGCTTACGATTGAACAATAATTGAAGTTTTTTATTTGCTATCCCTTGCCTATATTTTCCACCTCTCAATGCATTTAAAGAGATTATTTTACCTTTTTTATTATATATAAAAATAGAAAATTCCAAAACAGAAAGGAAATTTTTGAAAAAAATGAAATTTCATAAATTTAGATATTTTTTGAAATAGTAAATTTTAAAAAATAATGTCATTATTTTGAAACAAAATTTATATTTCAAAAATTCGAGTAAAATTCAAAATTTTCGAAGCTTTCATCTTTTTCGAAAGTTTCGAAATGTAAAATTAAATTTTCGAAAGTTTTAAAAAAATCATGTTTTGAATTTTTGAAAATTCTGAAACTTTTGTCAAAGGTAAATTCGAAAATTTTAAATTAATTCAAACTTTCGAATTTTTTTATTAATTTGAAACATTGGAAACGTAATTTCTAGTTTTTCCAAAAAATTTCAAAACTTTCAAAAATTATGAAATTTCCGAAATAGGAAATTACTGAAATTCCAAAATAGAAATAGGAAATTCTAGGATAGAAAAATTTTTGAAATAGGAAATTCCAAAAAAAATAATGAAACAAAATTTACATTTCAAAAATTTGGGTATAATTCCAAAATTTTGAAACTTTCATCTTCTTCGAAATGTAAGATTACGTCGAAACTTTTGAAAAAATCTATGTTTTGAAAGTTTGAAAGTTTTAATACCTTGTATTTCGAAACTTTTGTCAAAGGTGAAAGCTTCGAAAATATTTTATAAATAAAATAAATTATATTTCGAAAATTACAAATTAATTCAAACTTTCGAAAGTAAACTCATTTTGTATTTTGAAAACTTTAAAATCAACTAAAGTTTTGAAAATTTAAAAATTTGCTAAAAATTTTTGCTAAAGTTTTGAATGTGTGAGTGAAAAAAAAATCTATTTTTTATATATAAAAAGGATAGAATAGTCTTTTTAAGTGTATTGGGAGGTGAGAGGTATAAGTGGGGGTGAGAGCTAGAAAACTCTATTTCTTTTTTAGTTTCATGAATGATTTAAGCCCATATCGTTTAGCCCATTAATAATTCATCTTTAAAAATTGGATTTTGTACCCCTACAATTGGACCTCTACCCCCCAAAATGTAAAAACATCAATTTTATCCCTTTCATTTTCATTCAATCAAAGGTAAAAAAAAATTACTTTAAAATCTTATCCCTAACCAAAATTTTCAGTAATTAAATTATTTACCAAAAAATCTAGTACACAAATTAACAGTACTACTGGAAATTGTATTCTTACAATTTCCGGTGGTATAATTGGTGTACCAAAAATTTCAAGCCATGTGGTATAAATGGTGTATCAGAAATTTTAATGCGTGAAATATCCGATAGTATGAATTGTCTACTGAAAATTTTCCCAACAAAATTTCCAATACATTGTTTGTATTACTGAAAATTTTGTTGGTAGTTACTTTTATTCTACCAGAAATTTGTGTCAAATTTCCGATAGTTAATTTTATTATACCGCAAATTTCAAATTTTAAAATTAAAAAAAAAAAAAAAAAAAAACTTGTATCGGAAATTTTAGGAATGAATGAAATTTCTGGGAGTTTCAACCAGAAATTTCAAATTTCTGGTAATTATATTTCAACTATCGGATTCTCAAATTTTTGGATGAAACTAACTCTCGAAAATTAAAATTTCCGGTATTGAACGAAATTTCCGAGTTTTAGAAAGAAAAGAAAATTACTTTTTCCAAAAATTTCAGAATATCCGATTTTTTATTTTTATTTTTATTTTTACTGTATACTTAAGGGTATTTTAGTAAGTTAAGGGATACAAATTTTAAATAAGAGGTATAAGTTCAATTGTGGTGTACAAAATTCAATTTTCTTCATCTTTTACTAGTAGAGTTATTAGAGCAGTTAAAATGGGCTATCCAGTCTATTTAAAGCAGACCTTAATAGATCATGAGTTTGTTTGGGTCGGATTAAAAGGTTTTGTTTAAAAATAAATTGAAAAAAATACTATTTGAATATGATCAAATGGGTTGGAGCTGGATAGGTAACTTGCAATTTTTATAATATTACTTTTTAAAATATTTATAGTTCATTTAATTTGAAAATTTTCTTTCTTGCTCATTTTCTTTATAAGCCATGGCCTCATGCATAGTTGGATAACTTTTAGATTAGTTTATTTTTTTTTTGACAATGACGTAACATCAATATCTAATGGATGATTGACACATGAAACGGAAAAAAAAACATAAAAAAAATAAAATAAAATAAAAGAGACACAAAACAAAATTAATTTTAATTTGTAACTTCAATAATTGCATTCGTAAATATATCATCCTTCTTATGGGATTAAGTAGTTCAACTATTTGAACTAAATGTTGAAAGAGTTAAAGAATTAGAGTTCAAATTACATAGAAGGTGTAGAAATGCTAACATAACTAATTACTATTATCATTTTTACCTATGAAAAACAATATCATCCCTCTTAAATAATTAACTTTTGTTTCCACAACCTCTTATTTTCTTATAAAGTTCTATCTTGTGAATACATCATTCTCATAGTTTATCGACAATAAATTAAATATGTATTGGTTTTGTATTTACAACTCAAATGATAATAAATTATATTATTTATTAGTCTTATAAGTATAATTCATATGATAGTTATAAAGACATTTGATATACTGAGTCACAAGTTGGAATCTAAGATCCTTCTATTCTCACAATTAATGTGTGTGAGTTTTGCCACTAGATTTTTTTTTTTTAAAGTTATTTACTATATAGTATTCATGTCCCATAATAACCATCACATTTGTTAAATAATCGTTCCATTGTCAATTTTAATTTTTCAATGTAATTACAATTGCTTTTTGGAATTGCACTATTTAATTAATATTATGTGTTTATGTCTCTTGTTATTATTATTTATTTTACATCTATACATAGGGGTGTACGCAGGTTGGGTTGGGCCAGTTTTGACAAAATCCGATACCCGACCTGAACAATTATTTTTGGGTTGGGTTAAGTTCTAAACCCGTATTTTTTTCATTTAGCTTGAACTGAACCGACCCGATCAAGAACGGGTTGGGTTGGGTTGGTGGGTTATACATAAATAATAATCTGTTTTTTATTTTACGGAAAAATATATTGAATGAAAATATATTTAATACTTGAATGTCTCAAAAACTATAAAATTTCAATCACATCATTCAATTCTTTAAAAAAACCAACAACCTCTCACAAAAAAATAAATAAATCCAATAATCTTCAAATACATAAATAAATTCAACAACAGTGAATCAATAAAATATGAAAAATCATCAATTATAAGCAATGTCAACATCAAGTCCAAACACTTAACAAGTTCCTCAAATTATGGAAGGGAACAATTGGGAATCTGCAAAAAGTTCAAGCACTTCAAGTCCAAGCACTTAACAAGTTCATCATTACACATAACTCATTAACCATTTTAGTTTACTAAGCTACCATAATTTTTTAATAGTAGTGTTTCATTTGTTTATTTTTAGAGTACTTATTATTTTCAAATACAATACTAAAAAAAGTGTTTAATAGATTTAAATGTAAAAAATTTAAACTAAATTCATCATAAGCATAGCTTTTGCATAAGCATCATTTTTGCTCATAAATAGTATTTAATTCAAAAAATTTGTATTTAACAAATGTAAAAAATTTAAACTAAATTCGTCATAAGCATAAGTTTTCAGTTAATACTTTCATTATGCAAAACTATAACAAAATATAACATTTAAATAAATATCAGCTATGAGTACCTAAGAAACAAAAGAAAAATGTGGCGACAGCGCAACTGGTAGAACAAAAGAAGAAAGTGGGCAGCGGCGCGACTTCAGGATGTCTGGAAGATATGAAACAGAAGAAGAAGGTGGACGCAAATATGGAACATAAGAAGAAGGTAAATGACGGTTGCTGAAAGTCTAAAGAAAAAGAGTAATGAAACCTATGCTGCCAAACAAAATTTAAAAAAAAAAATTATAACTAGTTACCGGGTTTACGAGTTCAAATTGTTGAACCTATTACCCGAACCAAATATAAGCGGGTTTTAACGAGTCGGGTCGAGTTGGACCCGAAAATGACCGGATACGGGTAAAAATCCTAGTCGGACTCGAACATGACCGGATACGTGTAAAAGTCGAGTTGGATTGGATGTCGGATTGGCGGATCAACCTGCACCCATGTAGACCCCTGACGGTACAATTTTATAATGACAATTGATGACTTAATTTTAAATAACTAACATTTTGGTCGAACCTTTTCATGTACAAATATCCGCTTTATAGTTTAATAATTTTACATATTCATCCTTTCACATCCCACTTTTTATGCTTTTTTTGCTAACATAAATATCATCGTCATTATTATATAATAGCATTTCAAGAGTTAACTATAAATATCTAACAATTTGGTCGGACATTTTCAAGTACAAGTATACCTACAATTTAATCATTTTATGTATTTATCCTTTCACGTCTCACTTTCTATGTTTTTTGTTAACATAAATCAAAAGATTTCTGTTCTCTAAAAAAAAACTCATAAATAATAAATTTTTAATTACTTTTATATAAAAATAACTCCTAATTTTAGTTAAACTTTTTTAGATGATTTATTTTTAACAGTTCAATTTTTCAAATTTAAATTTAAACCAATACCCTAAGTATAGGAACTCCTTATTAGCACAACCTTTTTAAATTTAAAATGGATATGATCATAATAAAATATATACAATAC
>JBBPBQ010000002.1:51520079-51556926 GCA_037974755.1 Cicer yamashitae | reverse complement strand
AAAAAAAAAAAAAAAAAAAAAAAGAAATAGACGAGCACGTCAATGTCCGTCTTTTTGCAGGTTTATGAAAATAGAAATACGCCAATGAAAAATAAAAATAATTAAGTAAAATTATTATTTTATTTTTTACTTATTTATTTCATTTGTTCCAAAATAACTGCTATATTTTCAAAAACAATTTATCTTAAAAGACAATTGTTTTCAGTTTTTAATGCAATTTTAATTTCTATTTTTTAATTGTACCATCTAATTAATATTATATGTCTCTCTCAATTTATTATTTTCTCAATTTGCATTTATGATTTTAATTTTGGAGAAAATCTACACCTAATCAAATCGGGTATTTTTGTCAAAGTTGGGACTAGCTGGAATTTGAATCCATAAATGCGGATTGTGTTACCATGCCTATCTATATGAAATGATCATCTATATCCATTATTATGAGACTTAATCAAAGTAGTTCATCCAATAAATAAAATAGTCTCAGAACTAATATTTTGATCTCCTCTTAACTAATTATAACTCAATTTAATTCTTGTCTTGTGGTCTTGGATATCACATTGGAAGTAAACAGGTCACTAACTTGATAAACAGAATTGGTTTCTCCATCCCATTCTCTACTATTCCCAATCACATAACCTCATGACTAAGTTTGGTCAGAATATATTCGTTGACAACCTTCAATCACGGAAAACATTATTATATGATCCCTTAATAATTGCCCAATTGGTTTTAAATAATGTATATGTGTATAAACTAATTACTCTCACATATTATTATAACATAGAAATGAATGGTTCCTTATGGCTATATGATTAATTAATCCTCTTGTATTAAATTCATGCGCTAATCATCATCAATTAGGCTGAAATTAACCATAGAGCAATGTGAAGGATCCTATATCTTATGGAGAATTAGATCAACTACTTTTTCCTAGAAGGAAGGAGAAAAAATCCAAACTACTACTCAATTCTTGGACTTTTATTAGAGGGTGGCTTAGGTGTTATTTTTTCTGAGGGAAACTCACCAACCCTTTTCACAGAAAAAGACACTTAATTTTTTGATACTATATTAGCTTTCATCCTAGCTGTCAATTACATTATTCAAATCTTGCTAATATTGATCAAGATTGACAAACTAATACTTATACACCTATATATTAGTGTCAACTGTCTAGTAATTTTTCATTGCAACTTAAGACAATCAAGTGACAAGTGGAAGAAATGGAGAAGCTAGTGATTTTGCTTTATAAACATAATAAAAATAAAAATAAAATATTATTAATTTAATAAACAAAAACTAATAAAAATATTTTAAAAAATTAAATAATATTAATAAAATCAAACAAAATATCAAAGTTAACGCAGGTAGATGTGACAAAATAAACAACGTGTTATATTATTTTGACCATTCACTCCTACTTTCCAGTTAAATTAACACTTAAATATTATTTTGTTAACAACTCTCTCTCCTATTTTTTCTTCGAATATAATAAATAAATAATAATAATAATAAAGTAAATTATATTAATAATTTCAAAGAAAATAAATTAAAGTACTTATAATAATCCAAATAATGGGTGGTAAAATACTCCGTCAAAACATTATTAATAAGCACTTTTTAATTAATATAATTTACTTTATTATTATTTATTTATTTATTATATTTCGAGAAAAAAGAGAGTTGTTAACAAAATAATATTAAGTGTTAGTTTAACCGGAAAATAGGAGTGAATGGTTAAAATAATATAACACGTTTAATTTTAAAAAAAAATATTTTTATTAGTTTTTGTTTATTAAATTAACAATATTTTATTTTTATTATTATTATTTTTATTATTTTTTATTTATTAGATTGGAGTAAAAATATGAGGGAGTTGTTAACAAAATAAAACTGTGTTGCTATTTTATCTGCAAAATATTAAAAAGACGTTATTTGTTTTGGCACATCTAGTTAATTGCATGTATTTTTTTTTAATTTAATATATTTTATTTGATTTTATTGATATAATTTTGTTTTTTTAAAAATATTTTAATTATTTTTTATTATTTAAATTAACAATTATTCGAATATTAAAATGAAAAGAAAAAAATTACTACATGGTCGCATCTCCGAGATGCGACAAAAAAAAATGCAACCACAAAAAAAAATAATATTCTTGAGTATAAAAAAGTGGAACCATTTAGTATATATTTTTTTAAAATAGGATATTTTAGTTAAGTTTTTGAAAAAAGGGATAATATTATAAAAAAAACTTAATGTAGTGGCATATTAATTTTTGTACTTAAGCAGTTATAGTATTTTTTGCACGATGAAATTTAGCCAGGACATATGATATTATGTTACAGTGAAAATGGATGACATGGAACTATATATGTGGGGCTCCTGCTGTTACTGATCATCATATCCTATAAGAAGAAGATATACTAATTAGGTCCACCTGACACATGCATGCCTTATATTCCAGAACGTTCCATCTTGCATAATCACCATACAACATTTCTCTCTGTCACAATTTTAGTAATTAGTTGTCATCATGCTTGTCAATGTTTGTGGTGCCAGAAAGATCTCAACCTAGCATCTCAACTCTGAACAAAATCACATAAGGATATGACCCTTTAACTACCTAACACATAATAATCATTTTGATTTCTATGGCTCTTGTCATGTAGTTATGAATATATTGAAATTACAAAAATATTTTTAGGTACTTTTTTGTTATTAATAAATTTTATGGTTTAAATTAATAGATCTAGATTTTTTATAGTTAAAAATTGAAATTTTCCACATTCACAACTAAAAAATCAATGGCCGTTTGATCGAGATTGTACAGTCTACAAAGTCTTAGTTGTGTGATTAATTAAAGATTCTCTGACAATAGAAAATTAAAATACTCAAATTAACTAATAGAAGATACATTCTAAGACTAAACTAAATGATGAAAGATATATTTATGTATGTTTTTGTAATTTGATACATTCAAGAATTATTGTGACAACAGTAACATGTTTAAGGACCGAAATAATTGTTTAATATAATGTTGTTTAATATAATGTTTAACTTTGATTTCATGTCAAAATTCTATTTACAGTGTGTTACCATATATATTATCTACATAGAAATTATATCCAATGTTCTGATGAGCCATAGAGTAAAAAATAAAGCCAACAGAATTTGGAATAAGTTTGTTATACACGCAAGGGAGAACATTAGATATATATAGTCCACATGAAATGAAAAGTGGCAGATATATTATTCCTTTTGTATTTTAAGAATATACCATTGCAAGAGTGCTTATTTTATTGTAAACTTAGCACACAGAATCAAGTTTATAAATAATGTGACATATATTATTGTTCCAACTTCCAACCTCCCATGTTTTTATTTGTATTTTACATACTTTCTCTGCTATATTTATATTTAAAATTAGATAAATCATTTTTTTAATTTATTTTTTATATATTTTATTTTAGAAGATTAAAATGATAAAACAAGATGACAAAACAAGAAGACAGAGTCACATTGAAATGTGTAGCTGACTCAACTAAAAACAAATGCCAGAAGCATCATTTGTCCATTTAGGCTCACAAGTGGCTAAAAGTAGATTAGTCAATTTTATACTTTAGTAATGATTATTGATTATTTATTTAAGCTAATTTGGAGAATTCAATTATTGATGCCTAAATATTAGTACTTTTACTCACTTCAAAACAACTGTTAACAGGTTTCAACCCAAATTTAATCAATTTAAGTACAAACAAGAGTGGTTGAGTTCCATGATGAGATTTTGGAAGAATTCAACAAAAGGGACAACTTTGTCTAATTTGTTCTTCAACTGCACCAACTGTGAAAAATACTTGTCTTCAATTATCAATCATTTTTCAATAATTGAATGGAATAGAAAGAAAAAAAAAATAACACACTATGAAAGATTGATACAATCGCAAATACCGGACACAACACTAATATGACATTAATATTTAGAGACCGATAAATTTATCAAAATGAATTAATTAAATATAGTACATGTTTCGGTGTTTGGACATGCTTTTAACTAAAAGGATAGGTGCTATAGAAGTAACATACTATAAAACACGAATATTGACATGGGCATCAGACACGACAACACCAGTAATAATTTGACAAAATAAAATATTGAATGTAATCTATATGTCGGTGTCAGACACCAAGACATGACTTCAATCAAAAGTGTAGATACTACAGAAGTAGAGGTAACATGTAAAAGAGAAGCAAAATTGTTGAGCAAATTATGTTCAAAACTTGTTGTAACAAAACAGATTGAAAGTTTTGTAATGCATAACTACAATTAAAACTCTAACATGAAACTTAAGATTTTTTCTCTTTATTTCTTTTCAACTTTTCCATTTTTAGCCAACCAAATAGACAGTATATTCCCTTTTTTGTCTTGCATCATATTCTATTCCCAATTCATGAACCAGACAAAGTAGAAAAACAGCTTTCAGACCTAGCAAGTCCACCAGAACCATGAATTTCTCTACTAATCATCTTAGTTGGACTACTTGGTGTAGACCTAACTCTTGTTGGATTCTCCAAACTCCTCCTAAGAATCTGTCTCATAGCTTTTATCAAATGCACTGTTGGATTTGTTGGAGGTCCTGAAGTGTTGAATTTCTTGCAAAAGTTCATATGTTTTGTCATTGCTTCTTCTGTGCTTACAAGTCTTTTAGACCTTACAATTTCATCTTTTACAGCTTCAGAACATAATCCACAAACCCATTTTCCATTGTACCTTTCTCTGATTCTTGATATGTATGCTGGTGTGCATTCTTCTGTTAGTCCACAACACTCACATATTGCAAATTCAACTTCAGTTTGTGAAACTAGAATTGTTGATTGAGTTTCTGCTGATGTTGTTATATCCATTGGATCACTTATCATTGTTGCTGACATTTTTAATCACCCTATGAAGAAATAATCAATTACCAAACATGTTAACATTAAAGATAAACCTTTTCAACTATAAAACACGAATACTGACATAGACATTAGACACAATTTTGATAATAATTTAAGAAAAAGACTTAGTTGAATGAAATTAATGTGTTGATGTCCGGTATCAACACATATCAGACATAAGACACGTTTTGAATTAGAAATGTTATTGTTATGTAACTTTTCAATAGATAAATAAAAATTCAATAGTAAATTCTTATTACATGATAAAAAAACAATATTTTTTTGGTAAGTTTTTCAATCAATTAAGACAAAAAGAAATCAATTGTATTCGACCATGATTCTCTACAATATTAAGAATCATGATACCACTTTCGGCGCAATTTAAAATCTTACTAAAAATTGTTGAAGAATTCAACAAAGGCACATAACTTTGTATCAAATAAATAAATAGCATGGTAAGGCACCAAGTGAATTTGTGATAAAAACTGAAAAAATTAGACATGATAAAATTGTGAGGTAAGTATATAAACAAAAAAAAAAAAATGAACATGAAAATTACCAGCAGAAGCAGATCAAAACAATATCAATTTGGATTATTAATCTTTCTCTACTTCTGCTTGTTGGGTATGATTCTCTTTCTTATCTCTCCTTTTCCCACTCTCCTTCTTCTTCAATTTTTTCTTCTTTTATGCTCAAAATCTCAGACATGAAAACCATTTCCCAAAAATAAACTTTGAGTAAAAAAAAAAAAAACCCTTTTGCTTTCTTCAATCTCCTTACAATAATAATTAAACAAAGTTAATATTTTTTGTATGAAAAAAGAAGATAGCTTTGATGAAACACAAATCTTGTAATTAAGAAGAAACAAAGAGATTGTTTTTTTGTTTCTCAACCACAGGTTGTGCTCTCAACTATATATCAAGTAGTGGGGAATTTAGAATTATAGAGAGAGAGAATAAAAGTATAAAACAACAATTTAGTGAGAGAAAGAGGTTCAATGATTGATGCTTTAAGGAGGTGGACTAAGGTAATAATCCACGTAAGCAATATATTTAAGTAAATGTGTTAATGTTTTGGCACTTTATGATTGGATTGCCAGCTAAGCATGGTGATATCTTGATTCTTTTCTTACCCAATATGTGCTGTGTGGACATTTTTTCTCTTAATAATATTATTCCCCCACATACGTGTTGAGTTGTTATTGGTATATATATTATTTTGCGTTTGATTGGATTTATATAATTTTCATGATATTATCGTTAGTAATTAATTTTTTTAGAATATAGTTTGTTTTTTTCTTTAGATGTTATAATTAATACCAAAAATTTACACATAATTCGAGATACAATGCCTAATTTAGATATTTTAACAGTTGAACTGAGAGTTAAAGATTTTTAAATTACAATTCTACTACATATTTTAATTGAAATGTTAAAAGTATTATAAAAAGTTTCATTATAAAACATAATATTAAGAAAGAAAGACTAAAATATTATAATGTTATAAATTAGTACTTGACGATATAGTAAAATCATTTTTTTTTTATTTTATCATTATTTTACATATTTAATTTAATATAAAATTATTTTTCCTCTTATACTCTTAATTCTTATTATTGCGAATTTCATCAATAAATAACAATAATAATGATAAAAATGCATTTTATAAAATGTACACTCTTAGTTACTCTTTTAAGATTGGGGTGTGTTATAACCTTCAATCATCATATAACATGGTAGGAATGAATTATATTGTAAAACTATTCTTAAATCTTAATTCAACTAATAAATATTGATATTATTATATTGAATATCAAATTTTTCGTTCGATCTCAAGATATTTGTATATAAATTTTTAGTGATAATTATATAATCTCATGTATAGTTAAAAAAAATAACCATAATACTTAATCATATAAGAATCTATATACTTAGCATGTTTTATGTCTTGTATATTGTAAGATTTTATCTAAAATCACATATATAGATTGTTTAATTTATAATTTACGTATCTTTAAATACAATTATATATAATTGTAGAGATTAGTTTTTCGAATTGCATGAACTCGAATCGGCATCAAATTCTCTATAAGAGTTTAATGCTCATATTATATGATAGTATACTTCTACTTAAACTCAAGATCATAGTTAAACTAAGAGAAACTCGTGTTATTTTGTTATGGTGTCCTTAAGTATCGGAAAAGATTGAAGGAGGGACTAGAGTACTAGACTCTGATTCTTCCAATTTCTACTTACATAACATGTTCGTCTCTATTTCTATTAAGTTTTAATGTATAATATTTGTTTAAAATGCTAAAGAAACATGACGCTAATAGATTGACTCGTTGAGTTAACCTAAAAAACATCTTTTTTTCAATTTCTATTTTCTCAATTCAGTTATTTTTTTTTTTCAACATTAGCATATTTTCTCATTGCAACCTATAAAATTAATTTGTGACTATCTGTGCAATGATTATTGAATTGTTAAATTTTAATACATTAATTTTAAAGTTTTTTATTTTTATTTTGAAGGAATATCTAAATAATTTAAGAATCTACATAGTTACTAAGTCCAAATTAATATTTTTGTTAAAAATAGCAGAATATTAATATTTTTTGTTAAATTTATATTTAAAATTATTCTATTTATATTTAAAATTATTCTATTTATATTATTAAATTAAAATTTTAATAACTATAATGGATTGGTATACATAGTAACATAGTGATAAAAAGACAGACATTAATTCCTAGGTTGTGAATTTTAGACCGAATGATGTCATTAATTGAAACAGAGAAGTAGAAATCTCTTTAATTATAGGTATTCAATGAATCACAAGGTCTATTATGCTTTAGATTGTGACACTCTTCCCTCACCCAATTTTTTTTCATGATAACATAATTTAAAGTTATAGATAATTTTATTGAAAACGGTAAAAATTAATATTACAAATATTTGCATGTAAATTTATAAATTCATTTTTCGTCATTTCTTTATAATTCCATTTGTCTATAGAAATGTATCTATAAAAGATTAATTTAGTGTTAATAAATAAAATGAATAATCTTTTAATTAAACATATATTTTAAAGGTTCAATTACTACATAGATTTTTAAATAGGTCCCTAAAATAAAATATATTGTAATTAAATCCCTAAATTAATATATTTTTATAAGTAAGTTTTTATGTTACATTTGCCTAATTGTTGACTAACAGTAGTAGTGTAACTGAATGACCTAAATACAAAAAAAAATATTAGTTTAGGGATTTGATTAAAAGTTCTCTTTTTGTTTATAGACCTATTTCAAAACTATCAAATAGTTTAAGCACTTGCAGAATAATTAAACCAATAATGTTCTATCTTTATAATAATGATGTGTTTTAAATTTTAAGCAATCCATACATTTATAAATATTGAATTAACGATATTTATTTTATCACTTATATTTTCAAAAAAATAATCTTTATAATGAATAAAATTAATATCCATTTCAAAAAAAAATCACTAATATATATATATCCATTTAAAAATGCAGCATGTTTTTATTAAGTTATAATTAGTGTGAATATGTTACTTGTATTCATTGACGAACATCTGCTTGTATATGTTATGAAGCAATGCTAATTAGGTGACGTGTGAAATATAGCCATTCCAGGTAGGTTTACAACTTGCAAGATTTCTTTGTAAAGTAGCTTCCAAATTTGAATTACACAGCTTATATTATATTGCATCACTAGCTACTAATTATATTTATTAGGTCAAGATATCAACTGATTTTGTAATCATCACCTTCACGAAGTTATTGGAACAATAGAGATAACAATGTCGAAGATGTGTTTCACTTTGTACATTGGCAGTTATGTTTAGTTAAGATAATGGTCGAGTTCAATCTGAATCGAACTAAATAAACTCAATCTTTGTTGATTTGAGTATGATTTTACTTCATTTATAATTGATCGCTGGTATCTGAACAAAATCATTAGACTATATCAATAGTTTTATCTTAAATTAATATGTGTTGTATTTAAGGATTTTTTTAATTATTTACATATTATTTTTCTCATTATAGTTTAAAAATTATTTATGTAACTGTTTAATAGCATAAAAAATCTAGTGTTTGAAAAATTTATATTTTTAAAATAAGTATGTCAATTTTTATTAATGTCAGCTTGATTGAACTGAATCAAATCAACATGCTATTCATCCGTTTGGATTTAATTTTGTGATAAAAATTGTAAAAACTCAACCAAATTAACTATTTTTTTGGTTTAGATTTTTCTCCTTTCCAAACATACGAACCAAAGCAATAAGTTATACTCATAAATCCATCTTTCCTAAATTTGTGCAACTTTTTAGTCAAATTCGTCTTATTTTTGCAGTTGTGTTTGTAAAAAAATTTGTATGTTTACATCGCAATTTTACAACTTAAAATTCTAATATACAATTAAATATTATATTTAATTTATCAATTAAAATTTTAAACATCTTACCCTCAAAATATTTATTCAAGTTCCGCCGGTGCACATATAAATAATTCGACCCATCTATATGCTCATTATGAAACAAAATATAAACGATATTTAACCATATAGAAAGAAGGGATCTTAAAATACACACTTTACTTTCGCAAAATACAAGGTAGTGAAGGTACAATTTATTAATGCACAAGCAGCTTCAAAATAAAGGGAACTGCATGAAGGAAAATTAAAGGGCATGGAAGATAGAATATTCATTCTTATGGCTGATTAGTCTTAAGGTTCTCCATGTATGGGTATCAAGCAAAGTATTCTTATTCTAAAGTGTCATAAATCTAAAGTCCAAGCATATATGAATGCACGCCTAGCTACATTATTAGAGAAAAGTTGGGTTTTGTTTTTTTTCACTACTCCAATTTTGAATTTTTTTTTTATTAAACTACTCATTTTTTATAACTATATACCAAAATATGTCATTTTTTTATAGTTATAAGTCGCTTTTGTAAATGACAACTTCCTTAAGAAAATTTTTCAAACTTTTTTTCTTTTAATTTTTTTTAAAATTAACAAATATATATATATATATATATATATATATATATATATATATAATTAACATAATTCATTCATAAAAAAGAACAACACAAATTTTAAATTACGTAGATTTACTAAAGTTGTCTGTAACATTTAGACAATGTTTTCGAGTATGACTAGTTAACCGACATAGTATGTATTTTCTTGACACATTTGGAAAAAAGATTTGAAAAATTTCCTTAAGAAAGTCGTCTTTGCAAACTCGAGCTTCCTTAAGGAAGTCGCCATTTGCAAAGGCAACTTATAACTAAGTAAAAAAATTGAGTATTTTAGTATATAGTTTTGAAAATAGAGTTGTTTAGTAAAAATTTTCAAAATTAGGTTACTGAAGAAAAAAAACCCGAAAAGTTGAGCTAGGGCCAAAAAAAATTAGAGATAGAAAATTGTGAAATTCTATGATTAAGTAAATTTAGTGATGATAAAATTAACATATAAATGTTATGGAAATATATTTTTAGACATCAAATCCAGGGACAACGTTCAAAGCAAATGTATTATTTTGACACAAAAGGTTGATACCGTACATCAAATACCGTATAAAATACATCATTGATTGAATATGAGAGAGGAACATCGTAATAATATATAATAATTAACATTTATAAAATTGCAATAAAACAGTTTAAAAACTTAATGAATATGAATAATTAATTTATCTAGATAGTTCTACGTCGTGAAATTGTATGTTACATCATTTATAATATGTTAAATTGTCATTTTTTTAGTTTAAAAATATGAGAGAGTAACCAAAATTGTTGACTTTTAAAATATAAAGATCAATTCCGTGAATTGGTGAAAATAGAAAGACCAAAACTACAATGAAATCTATTTTATTTTATTGCTCCTTTCTTTCTCCACAAATTTGAACTATAAATCTTGTCCATCTCCTTCAATTAACATTAAATATTATGTGTTGTGAATTTCCTTGTTTGGGTATACAATTTTGACTATCAAAATCCTTGAAAAAATATATTGCATCACTGGGATACGTTTGGATTATAAATAGTGTGCAACACAAATGTTGTCCTCCATTAAAAAAATATATATATGTAGTTAAAAAAGTTAAGTAATCGACAAAGCGAACCGAACATAGTGTATGTTTTTACTTCATAAATTATGTGTTTACTGAGTACATATGTATAGTGTTTTTTACTTTTTTTTATTTGTCCAAATGTGCAGGGGAAATATTGGAACGATGTCTAATCAAATTGAAAAAAACTTTTGTGTATAACCATTTTTTGAGGTTATAAATGAGGGAGATTTGTTGGATTCAAGTCCCATGGTTTGTGTCTATTATATGATTAGGCTAACTAATGTTTGAATTTTTTGTTGAAGGTGTGGTTGTTGATTGAATTTATGTGTTATCTTATAGAGTTGAGGTTAGTGTATGTACTAATTGGGAAAAACTAATGTACTAATTGAAAGAAAAGAAAAAAAAACTAATGTATTTTTTAAGGATAACTTATATTTTTGTTGAGGATAAACCATCAATTCGATCCCTAAGTGATCACTCTCTTAAAATTGGTCCCTAATCTATTAAAATATACTAAAATGTCCATAAACTATTACTTATATTCATCTATTTAGTTCCACCGTCAACATTCATGTTTGAATGTTTGTCAATTTATCTCTAAAATTATCTCTTGTAAGTTTATCTTTGTGGATATATGATGAACAACTTATTTGGTTTAAAAGAAATAGAAGATTTAATTAAATTTATGTTTGGTTCAAAGAGAGGGAAGATATTTTATTTATAAGTTATTTTAGTTGTCTCTTCTTCCCTCTCATCCAAACCCTCCCAAAATAAAGAAACAAAAAGTGAATCTATAAAAGATTTTGATCTTCTCCCCTCCTAAAAATTGAACAAAAATATATATATGTGTGTGTGTATGGCACATATCAAATTAGAGGAGTTTTACATGAGAAAGTAAGATGATTAAATCTTAATCATACAATCATATATGGATGGTCATGATTAAAAGTTATTTAAGTGATATGTGATCACTTAAAAAAATCACATGACGTTTTTCTCTAATCTTAATCATCCATGTATTTTTATTAGTTGAAGGATTATTATGAGTAAATTAATATGGGGGCATGGATCATGTGAGGGATAATGTTTCAAAGATGAAATGTCCACGTCTTTAATAAGGTGATTTCTTCTTCTTCTTCTAATATTTTTAAAAGCCTCTAAATATATTTAGATAAGCTAATTCAAAAATATGTTTGTCTAAATTAACCGATCAAAAAATATATTTAAAGACTTTTAAGAATAATGGAGATGAAACTGAAAACTACCTTTTAATAATTGGTTGAATTGGGCTTGTTTGCAAGAGTTGGCAAAAAAAGGGAGTACTTACTACGCAACCACTTGTTTTATGCTCCACTTTATTTCCATTATTGATTATTGGTAGAAATATATCAAAGCAACAACAAAAACAAACAATTGGAGAGAGAAAATCGCAACTATATATACCATTTTTTAAAGTAATTGTAAAAATATTTTTTCTTTTTGGGTATTTTTTTTAATATAGACATTTTTAATGTTGGTCTTTCTAAATATTCATTTAAGTTTGCATTTGAAAAGTGGCAAAAATGAAATATTTTATAGATTTAATTTATATATATTGTCAATGTAAAAAAAAATTATATTGTCAGTCAATCACAATCGTTAGATCATTTGACTTTGACAAATACTATTTCTAAAATCATTTTACATTTAAAGTCATTCTCGTGAATAATTGTGATTTGATGACAATGTAAATTTTGTATATTGTTATTGCATAGTAATTAAAATTATATTTTACATATTAGAGAGCAATTTTAATATGAGATAAATTTTATATAGACTAAATACAAAACATCAAGAACTAAAAGCTTTTTTTACAGTAAAAATAAATTTCATTCAACTAGAACAAATACAATCAGTACAATCAAAAAGAACCTCTGATGGGGCACTCTACACCCATATTTTGAGTACAACACAAATAACTAAATGTATATGACAACATTGCACATTAAGAGATAAGAAGCCAATAGGGCATTACCAAATCAAAGTTTTAATCTTATCAATCAAATTAACTTCTGCCTCAATAAAAGAAAAAGATTTTTTTCTCAATAAAATACATCTCGTTGTCGTAACTAACAAGAATCGGTAAATAAAAAAATATATAAACATCATAAAATAAGAACTAAAAACTAAAAAAAAAAAAAATATTTGTATGGACAAGAAAGAAAAAAATATTTGTACATAATTAAAAACAAAAAAACCATATATTTGTAGAAGTTATAAACATTTTTAAAAAACAAAGAAAATTGCATTAGGAGTAAAAAAATTGCAATGAATGAATGGACCAAACATTAATGCCATGAAGTGATACTGTATGACATATAATTGCTATATGGTACTAAACCAGCGGTTATGATAAGGACTTCGATTTGGACACTTTTAGACACCCCATTTGTCCC
Organism: Cicer yamashitae; assembly: GCA_037974755.1. Classification (NCBI taxonomy): domain Eukaryota; kingdom Viridiplantae; phylum Streptophyta; class Magnoliopsida; order Fabales; family Fabaceae; genus Cicer; species Cicer yamashitae. Next base: position 51,543,450 of record JBBPBQ010000002.1, on the reverse strand, counting down.
TTATGTCAAAATATGTATATATGGTGAGACAAACCCATATATGAATTTTTCTAATTTTCCCTTGTTTACGGTGCTCTCGTTTTCCAATGAATGCAAGATATGTGGCATGCTGATTTTAAATGCATTAAGTTTATGGTGTGAGAACATGTACCATTGTTCACATGGCTTGGACTCCCTAATTATGTTCAAACAAATATAGAGCATGTGTGAACTCATGCAATCTTGTTGTTGCCAAAATATTATTATTTTTTTCTGCAAAAATGTTATAGCTATGTATGTTTAATCAACAAGTCTTCTATGTGGGCCCGTGTTCAGCTTCTTCAATTTTTGACCTTAAAAGTTGTGTTTGTATGTTTTCATAGGTATTAACATCTCCAAATCAAATTATTCATCACTACCCTGTAACTTGAAAAGCAAATGTCACTAAAACTCAATTTAGTTTGGGGTGAAATTTGAGTTTGGATAAAGAAGAAAATACTGACACAATTATTAATATATTAATATTGTTGAAAAATGATATATATATATATATATAAATATATATATATATATAACGAATTGATTTTAAAGAAAAAAAGTCAATTTAGTCTTTAAAAAAATATTTGTTTTGCTATTTGTATAAACCCCTGGTTTAGGTCAATTGAAATCAAATTTGTTTTTGGCTTTTCAGCACGTTCTATATAGATGATAACGATGGGAAATGTATTAATTGATTAATTGGAAGTGAATGAAGTAATAATTGATTAATGGGGTATAGTTGATTAATTTTGATATTAGCTAGATATATATCATCATGCCTTACGCAAACACACTTATCATGTGTGTGCTTTAATAATTGATTAGTCGCATTAAAGTAAAAGAGATTATATAAATTAATGTAATAAATATATTAATACACTTCCACGATCAGTGAAAATGCAACAGTTGTTTTTCTATCTCTGCTGGATTTAATCAAAATAAGATCCTGGAGTTGATTAATTTTTTACTTTTTAATTTTTGTTTCATTCTTGATTCATTTTTGTTGGTTCTTTTTAATTTCTTTTCTAATGGTGTTAATCCTATTGATTGTATAAATTAAGAAATGTTGTATTATAGATTACCTCATTTTCCTTGGATGTATTAGTTAAAATATTACTTGTATATTCCTTCAAATCTATTTAAATTATTAAAAAATACTAAATAATTGTACGGAAATTAAAGAAATATGAACAATAAAGCTGGAACGTACATATAGGGGCGGGCGTATTGACAGTAACAACTAAAATATTATACGATTTAAAAAAAAATATATCTTGAGATGTAAATTCGATTTAACACCTACTACACAGAAAGAGAAAAATAGTATGATTACATTAGAATTTTCTTGTTTTTATTTTAAGTGAAGAATAAATCTTTAAAAGTAAAAAATTAGCTGATTTATTTTCAACATTTCAAAATCTTTTAGTAGATGTATTTCGACATTTCATATTCTTTGTAATCAATGTCTTTTTCGACGTTTTTTTCTTAACATTTTCCAAACTCAAAGTGTAGGGAGAATGTTAAATATCTTAGTTGATTAACTAGTTAATTAGTTATTTTACATTAGATAGTTGTTTATCGAATTAACTATATAAATTTATGTAACTTTTGATGTAATTAATTATCTCAATTATTAATATCATTCAATTTACTTTTCTTTATTTATCTTTTATCAATAACTTAAATCAAGAGTCATATTATTTTTATGAAGAAATCAATTACGCTGAGTACAAAGTAAGAGAAAATTATTAGTATGGTGATTGACAAGATAAGTGATAGTGATATATATATATATATATATATATATATATATATATATATATATATATATATATATATATTATTTTAAAAGAGATGGTAATTTTCATCATAATTAATTCACACAACTGTGAGGTTTCGAATTCGAATCCGATACAAGACATCTAATATAATAATATCAGCATTTATCAGTTGAACTAAAACTTAAGAACGATAGTGATATACTTTTAATCAAGTAATTTTAATTCATTCTATAACAAAAAGTAAGTTCATATCTATTTCAAGTAATACTAATATATATATATATATGTATGTGTGAAACATCCAATAAGATTCATAAAAAGATATGGAGGGAGTAGAGTGATAAAGTTGTTTAGTGGTTTGAGATGAGTGAAATAGGGGTAAAAGTGATAATCTTGATAAATCAATTGAAATTTTTATATAAGTAAATATTTTAGAGATCCATTCTAAGAGGTAGATGAATGTAGGTTGACACTTGGAGTGAATTAATGAGAAACGACACAATTCATGTCCACTAAATTATATTAATGACTCAAATAGTTGATATAATTATTTTCCTATTTTATAACTATTATAGTTAGATTAATTTTGTTTCCCTTTCTTCGAGGTTTAAACATCAGTCTTTTTATTTCTTTACTTTTTCAATCATTAATTTAAATCAGTTGAGTTATCTAACACCTAACATCCCATATAATTTTTATTGATCACGTGGAAAGGGAATGAATTCTCAATCTTATGTAATCATGTGGAGAGTTGATATATCCTTCATTTTACATGATAGTTGGTGTATCAATGTATCCTCAACCAATTCTATATATAAAAAAGAGAATGTGAATGATCATTTAATTATGAAATGTAAGTGTTATCATTTATTTAACTCTTAAGTGAGAGTATTGTAGAAAATACACATATTAAATTGAGTTAGAATCATTATTCTTATTTTGATATAAAATAAAAACTAATTCTAATTAATATTTGTCATTAAAGAATGCAACAAATATACATTTGGGAAGTAGTAGTAGCAGCAGCAATTAGTTATTTATTATCACGCCAAAAAGTAGTTGATATATTGTTTTCTTAACATAAAATCAAAATCAATTTAAAGAGCTCTAAATCAAGTGATGTCTCCCGTAAATAAAAAATAAAAATCAAGTGATGTTTACACTTTCCTGACCTATGAATTATTATAATATTAGAGATAATTTCTCCAAAATAAAGTAGTGGAGATAGGTTATATAGCACTTAATGAAAATTTTAAAGAAATATTACATGGTCAGTAAGCAATATGTTAGCCAGAATTGGACTTTTTCCACCAACAATGTTTAATCAAACCAAATCAATCAGTTTCATAAATAAATACATAAATAAATAAATAAATAAAAATCAATCAATCAATTAGAAGACCTCTTTGGCCTTTGATGTGAGGGCATGACACAGTTATTGCCATGAATTTTCTCAACTGGCATAAGGAAATACCGAAATCTGAATCATTGAATAAAAATGAAATAAATTGAGAGAATCGATTCCCTCTTAATAACCACACATATGGTTGGGGACTTGGGGGCAAACTTTTTTTAGATGCTAGTAAAAAGATTCAATCAACATGTCTTGGACTTAAAAGTAAAAAAATTACTTTTTTTTTTGTATAAATTTAAAATTTACTTTAAGTCTTCTATTAAAAAAAAAGAAATCAATCTTTCAATTAGTAAATCAAGTTGAAGTACTCAGGTCCCATATTTATATGAATATATGTAGGATTGACATATCAAATTTTCAATGCACAAAGACAATGATTCAGCAAATCATTTCACATTTAGATAACAACGAATCATTTTTACCTTTTACAGTTCAGTTTATCACATAATTTATTATTATTTACAAACAACTTTGATTTGGGGAACCATTTACAGTTACCTGTCCCCGACCAACATCAATATTAAAAGCATCCAGGGATGAGTATAAGTATGACCATCAGTAGTTCTTTGTCTTAACCGGACCGACCGGATTACAAGAGAAAGAGACCCTAGTAATCCAGATTTCGACCAAAAATGACCACCATTTTGGTTCCTCGCTGCAGCACAACACAAAAACTGCTGTTCCTATGTGACTTAGTTCCGCGATCAATGGGAAGAAAAACACCCAATGACATGTAGTATGGTCCAAACATATATATATCTAATGCTGACCATGCCTTTGACTATAACATTACTTCTTGTGTTCTATGATCCTCAGCAGATTCTTCCTCAAGTTCTTTAATTAGCCTTTCAATCTGTTTTCTATATATTGGCATGAAGTGATCACTGATCATGGTCTGTGAAAGTCTGAGTTTACTATATAGAGACCTTGAAGTTAGGAAAATCCCAATCTTAGTCTCATCTGGTTGGCTATCGTCCGAACTTGTAGAGCTTGGGCTGCCATCACTTTCAAGCTCGGTAGAATCAGAGCGGAGTGTAACAATGTGCATTATCTTTCCTGGAGGGAAAAATCTGCGAACTTCTTTCATTTCGGGTACAGAGCTGTTACGGGTTTGCCCTACTACCTCGGTTATGGCTGCTTCCTCTTCTTCCCTTATCTCCTTAACGACATCCTCCTCCTCCCCTTCAGGTCTGTCGTACAGCTCATGCTCCAGTTGGTGCCACAACTCCACTTCACTCATTTGATCCTCATATCTTTCATGGTCCATCATGTTCTCACTGAGATGGAAATCATCATCCCCCTCAGCATCTGCACAACTTTCATTGACACATTCAATTTCAGATGACCACTCGTCTACAGATGAAGATACAGGAAGGTTCATGCTCTTGGCATTTATGCCCTTCTTGGGGGAACAAAGAAGCGGATCAGAACTTTCTGCATTATCAGAGGCTGAAGATGTAGGGGAACCTCCTCCTTCTTTGGAGTTTGAATGAGCACCTGTGACTCGGCGACGAGGTCCCATGCATGACCAAGACGAGAGGTTAAGGTTTGGCCGTGTCCATGCTGCCCGAGCCATACTCTTGGCCCTTTTCATCACAACCTACAGTTTTTCAAAAGTCAGACGAAGAAAACTGTATTTGGTTATCAAATAAATGTGTAGTAGCAACACTTTTTGTACAACCAAATTAAACACGTCAACCCCCAACCTCAGAAGAGAGAAAATATAATACTATAAGTCAATAACAATTCTTTCATGTCTATGATCAAATGCATAAAAAAAGTACTTTTGACAACTGGATTGCAAAACCAATATATTTTGTTCAGAACACATAAAAGACAACTTAAAAGGAGAACAATTTTTTTCCAAAGAATGAATAGTTAGTACCATGTCTTACTTTTGGAGACGAGGTTGTTGTGTGAAAACTTGTTGCACAAAAGGGAAAGGAATTGATCTTATATAACAGAAGGAAGAGTACCTGGGTACCATTAGAAACTGGCTGCAACATAGCACCAGCACCAGCAACTTTTGCTCTAGCACTGGCAATAGATGGGAGGCGAGAACCAAGTGCTGAGGCAGAACGATAGACAGTACTGAGTATTCTTGTTTGCTCAATTTGATTCCTCAAGTCATTTATCCAGGCTGATGCTGTCACCTGAAAATTGAATAATTAATTTTAACCCATATGGTGCAGAGTAGTGATACAACTAGACCAAAATATGAGATAAAGAGTGATCTTCTCTTTTCTCTACTCAGGTCGAGAGAAAACACAAATTTCGAGAAGACAGATTCATTTTTTAAAATATTTCCATACGATTATCTCTCACTCATCTAGTGCAAGGTTTAATTGATTTTTCTCATTTCATCAAGGATGAAAAAGACATCACATGAATCAGTTATTTTCTTTCTTTAAAATTTTCCATTCAACCAAACAAGAAAAGAGAAGATTAACTAGTCTTTCTTCCAATTTCTTCATTTTCTCTTCTTTCATTTCCTTGCTATATCTATTTTTTCTCTCTCATTTTCTTTCCACATCCAACAAAGCATAAGACTACTTTATAAATTATGCTACCACTCCCCTAAAGAAAAAACCTCACTCATGAATCATGCTCCTAGTTAATAGAAACCAGCATTGCCCAGTCTGACAAAAATGCTCGAACATTGGCCAAAAAACCAATATTACAAAAACATTTTCCAAATACAAAATGCATGCCTTTCTTTAAAACTTAAGAATAACAACCTCAGAACGCAAGTCATCTACAGATGCAGCAGAAAATGTAGGGACCAAATCAGCTCCATTTATGATAGAAGTAATAAAACTATTGCCTGACTCTGCCAACTCCCACGTCATACAAGCAGCTGCATGATTAAGAAGATGTCATTTTCAAGAGAATCACTGTGTAAACAAATATTAGTCAAAAAGTGGTCTAGCATTATACAAGAAAATATAGCTTCTGCGGTAACAAACTGACCTGGAGCAAATGTAACACATGTAGCCACAGACAGTTCCTTTTGCTCTCTTAATACATATGTTAGAATTGCGGCTGTGCCTCCACCCAAAGAGTGTCCTACAATCTACATAAAGCACCTTCAAAAGGTAAGCCATAAATCCGGAGAAATATTGCAGTAACTATTTGAAGCTTAAGATTCTATATAGATTGCCAAAAGCCAAAAAAAACAGAAATTAAATAGCCAAACAGCATATTTACAAAGTACAAACTGAATTATTTCAAAAACTAAGAAAACAACTTTTGTTGTCAAATTCTTGAATCATCTACTCTCTTATATGACTAACAAAAATAGGGAAGAAAACCAAGATGACTACAATGTATAATGGAATATTTATACATGTTTGATCACAATATTAAAAGAGAAAATTATCATCGAGATTCATGGTATAATAGGAAAAGTTGTGAAAAGAAACATTTTACCTTGACTTCATAGTCTGGGTAGTGGCCAAGTGCTTCAATGAGACAAGGAGTTGCAAGCTTTGCAATCCAACGTGCAGCAGCAACCATTCCACAATGCGCATAACCTAAAACCAAATCACTAACACCCCCTTGATGAACTACAGTGTGATGAAATGGTACCACGCTTCCTGTAACAGCTGTTAGAGTATCCTTGATACTATGTGTGCCACGAATTAACAACAAAAAACACCTCATCTCGTGATCAGCTATGATTGTAAAAGCTGGTTTCAAAATCTGCATGACAAATGAACAGACAAGTTTATACATATTTTGCTTTTATAAAATGAAATACAGCTATTGATACGGCAGAAAGTATTATTTACATCTAACTAATTTCAGCCATGGCCTCCACCTCTTCACCCCGCTAAAAAATACAAGAAAGGAAAGAAAATCCCTTCATAGCCCCAATTACCCCCTTTAATTCCATAATTCTCTGCCCAACAAAACATTGAGTTCCACCCTTCCATAAAAGAAACCGTATGTAAATAATTATCAATTATCAATTCCATAGTCAGCAGAGGATACAGTTGTTTTTCCAAAAAATTCAAATGAGACTTACTCCTGCTTTTGGTTCCCGAAGAAGAACATTCTCATCAGTGTAGCCAACTTCTTCTAGAAATGAGGGAAAGGGCTTCTTTGAAAAATGCCAACACAAAGTCAGCAAGTTTAAAAAATACTTAAGTTCAGCAGTCATCTCAGATCCCTTCAGCTGTACACTATCCTTACCACCAAATACACTGTCAACATGATAGTTCCCCTGCAAAAGTATAGTCCAGACAATGTTGTGATATCGAGAAAGCTTAAAAAAGAAAACAAAATCTCAAATAAAATCGTCAAATATTTGTAAGGATACATTTGGATAGAACATATGTAATAGCATTGTTCTCCTAATGTTGGATTATTTCGTCAAAGACTATAAGGTTTGTATTGAGAAGGTAACTGGTAAGCACTAAATTGACCTTCCAACCACTCAATTATCAAAAATGTGACTTACACCTAATTTTTTTCCCCATAATTCACAATTTCACATTTCACATAGCTTTGGTCAATACCCTCCATTTCTTTTCATCTCTCTCCCATATATTCATCAACGCCAGTGATGTTCTTTTTTATGTAAATTATGTGAGATTACAACTATAAATTTATAATATCTACGTAACAATAGCTCTACCAGAAAAACATGAACTGTCTTTTGTAATTCAATATCCTACTTAGTTTAAAAGTTTCTTTTGTAATTCAATATCCTACTTAGTACTTAAGTTTCTTTTGTAATTCAATATCCTACTTAGTACTTAAGTTTCTTTTGTAATTCAATATCCTATATTTCAAAAGTTATTTAGGTTATTAGTTGCAAACAAAAATATCCGCAGTTTCTCATGCCTTTTCAGTTGCTTAAAGCCAAGGCAACAACAAAGAACCAAAATTCCCATTTGTCATTACCTGCCTCTTGAGAAGAAAGCTGATACCAAATGCTAAATCCCCAATGGGCCATTTGCCAAGTGTTTCTGAATACGTGAACCTAAGAGTTTCTGACAATGTTGAAATTGTCTCCAACCATGTAGCAGGGGCTTGGATTAACCTATGAGTCACACGCACATCAGTTGGTGTATCACTACCACTTTCTTCACCGTCTTCATCGACTGTATTTTGAGACTGTAATTTCCTATTCAATGTGTAGTACAAAAGAGCAGCTGCACCTGCTGCAGTAGCCATGGTTGCAGTTGCCATGATTATCCTCTCCCTGTAACAAAAAAATCCCAGAAACACAACAAAAAAACTGTCAGGAAAAAAAAAATCACAATAGAAATGAGAAAAAAGTGAACAAATTGCCAATATAATCCAATCCAACTTCAAATTTCAAATTATTCATATTACATTCAATTTTATATCAAAATCAAACGAAACGCACCAAAATGTTTTCTTTCTTTTCACCCTTTTAAGGTATCAATCAACGATTGAGCTCAAATTACAATGATGAGAAGAAGAAAATAACAAAGGAGAAAGATAATTCATAAAAATAAAAATGGATGTAAAGTTTCGAGCTTTTTCTCGCTAGTGGATTAAAATCCGACAAATTTAGCTATGAATTGAAGTAAGCTATGAACAGAGAATCAGTCGATGATTCGATTAAGAAAAAAAAAGTTATTGAATCAATTGAGGTAAAAAAATTGGAGGAACCTGAAGAACATGAAGAAACATCGAAACCCAAAACCCTAAAATGTCCAAAATTAGGGGTAACAAAAACGACAGATAAATGTAATAGAGAAATTAAGGAACCTGATCAATAACGTGATTATGCTGGAGGAAGTTCAAAGTGGCAAAATTTAGCCTTAGCTAAAACGGAACCAGAGATTATTCCAAAGCATTTGTTTATTTTTTATTTTTTCTGTTACAAAATAAATATCATTGTATTATGATAATTATATAATAATAAAGTTTTTCCGTCAAAAAAATAATAATAAAACTTTGTTCAAGTCAAAAGAAAAACAATAAAAGCTTTGTTGTTAAAGAAAAACCATTTTTTAACTCAATTAAAGAAAAACAATTAAAGCTTTGTAAAGTTCTCTTCAACTTGGATATCCACATTAAATTAATGTACGCCTAAAGACGCATGAAATTTTTATATACACATTAAATTTTTGTATAAATATAAATTTTAAATTTATATAAGATTTTATGTATTTAATTATTAATATATTATGTCAATAACCAACGAGTGAATTAATAAAATTTATCGATTATATTAAGTTATTAAATATAATAATTCATCATATAATTACTCCTTAAGTCAATGGATCAATGGTGTATATATATATATATATATAGAAAAGTAAGATACATTCGATATTATATAATTATTCTTATGTCAATAATTGACACTTAATTAAAATTAAATATAGTTTAGTCTGAAACACTTTTTCATCCAACACAAGAATGTTTTAAACATTATGGAGATCTTGTTTTAATCTTAAAAATTGAATCCTTAAATAAAATAAAAAGTGTAATTTTAATAATTAAAAAAATGAGTAAAATAAATTTTACTCCTTATAAAATTTCAAAATTTTATTTGTCTCTATCAAAAAAAAAATTCAACTTTTAGTCCCTAAAAAAAATTTATTTACGTTTAGTCTCTAATTTGACAAGTTTTTTTTTAAAAAAAATGATATTTTTAATCCTATAAAATCAAAATAGAGACTCGTTGAATACATTAGTATAGCGCGCGTGCAGCCCAGAACATCCAAGGGCATCACATACCTATTATTGCCTCAAACTTATGTGGCCATAGTCCCTCTAAAAAGCTGGTCGTGGAGGGTTATCTACACAGTTATATTTAGCAGGCTGAAGTCTCATTCGTTAACGGAATTAACAAGACAAATCGCTCCACCAACTAAGAACGGTCATACACCACCACCACCCATAGAATCAAGAGTCTATGAATAAAAAAAATTAAGAACTAAACTTAAAATGTAGTAATTTTGTACGGATAAAATATATTTAACCAAAAAATATTCATACTCACTTATTGGTGTTTGGTTTTTTCTTTTGTTCATTTATCAACAAAAATATTCTTAAAATGTACCACCAGAAAACAAATATCATTCAAAAAAACTTCTTTTAATTTACCAACCAAAAAATATTCTAAATCTTTTTATTTACTAACAAAAAATTTAAGAAAATTGTATCAACATAGAAAAATCAAATAAGTGAAACAGAAAACAAATAAGGAGAAATAGACTACTAATTTTATTAGATAAAAAATAAAATTAATCTTCCATTTTTTTCTAAACCAAATTGAACTCATCACATCTAAATTCTACACTGAAAACACGAAAAATACTGAAGTATACCGACGAAAAACAAAAACATAAAATAAAATAATTTAAAGGGATGAGACATTTTGTTCCATGGATTTGATTCTAAAAATACAAATACATTCAAAAAAAATTATGCAGAGAATACAGACATATGATGAAGAAAAAAAGTATATCTTCAAATATCTCTGATTTTATTGTTGCATATATAAGAGATGCATAGAAGAAAAAGATTCGCACAGTTTCACATCCAGATGATGAAGCAAATTGGTCCAAAATATAGTTTGTATGATGAAAGTTACAAATCCGGTGATAAACTCCATGGATGAGATATAAGGTGCTTCGACTTTGAAGATTTTTGTGGCTGAACTACTATGTCAAGTGCATGGTTTTCAAAAAACTAAAAAAAATAGGAAAGAAGTAATTGATTAGAGACAGTGACGGTGGAGCGCAACCACAAAAGAGAAAGAGACAGATATGATTTTTTTAAAAAAGAGAACAACTTCTCTATTTATCTGTGAGAAGAGAAAACAAAGATTGAAAATAAATTATGTGTGCAACTTATGTGATGTGTAAGGAAAAAAAGAGAAAAAATAAATTAGACTGTGAGAGAGGGAAGTAGATAGTTGAAAAAAAATCATTATTTTTTATAAAATAAATAAATAAATAAAATATTGACCTATATACAAAATCCAAAGATATATCACTATATCAATTTCATCATTGATTCATTATCCTATAAGCCTATATACAAATCTCAAAGATATTTTTCTTGACACTATATACAAGATAAATATATATCACTGATAAATATAATAAAACACAAGATAAATATATTTTTTTATGCATAAAGAATACGCGACTCATATTTGTCAATAATAAATATAAAAAAATACATAAAAAATATATGTCATTAATACATAAAAATTGAACAGGAAATTTTTTTTCAATAATAAATATAAAAAAAATACGCGATAAATAGTTATCACTAATAAAATATAAAATAATATGGGACAAATATTTGCCACTGATGAATACAAAAAAACCAAACAAAATAAATATTTATTATTGATAAATATAAAACAATACGAAATAAATATTTGTCACTAATATACAAAAATATATGAAACCAATACATAAAGAAAATACATAACAAATATTTATCACTAATAAATATAACAAAAACATATAATAAATGACACATGTTTGATATTTTTTGTATCTTTTAAATAAAATCGATAATAATTATGACATATTTTAATTATAATTTATTATTAAAAATTTACGTAAGATAAATATTTATCGTTAAAAAATTATTTAAAACTAATATATTTTCAATATCGTCTAAAAAATCAAAACAATTTTAATATATTTATTTAATATAAAAAACTAGTCGCAAGGTAGGTTATTAGTTTTAATTTTAAAACTTAGTAAGGACACGTGGGACCTAGAAAGAAACGGTCAGAGATGAAAACTTCTTTTGGGGGCAATGCAATGGTTATTACAAGACAAGACAATATGGTGAGTTTGATTTGTTATAAAATTAGATATCCAATTGTTTTATATTTGATTTTAAAAATAGACAAAAATACATACACAATTTTTAAAAGTTTAATTCAATTTTTATTTAGATTTTTAAAATTTATTTTATCGTAATTTAGTTTTTTAAATTATATTATATTTATATCATTAGTTATTTATTTCAATTTCAACAATAATTAATTCAATTGAAAATTTGTTATCATTTAAAACTTTATCAAATGTTAATATGTCTATCATACTAATATTTTAAAAAATATTATAAATGGTCTATATTTTTTATTTTCTTTACAATAATTTAAATACACGTATAACTTAAAAAACAAGATAATAAATATTTTTCCACATAATCAATGTTTTTTAATTCTTTCACACGCAAAATAGCTCGGACAGTCAATTTATTGTAGTATTTCGATTAGATCTTAAAATTTTATGATAATAATTCGAGAAAATTTTTATACTTAAAGAACTACATGCATAATTTAATATATCTCAAAGATTAATTATGCAAACAAATGTAACTTAAATAATTAAATAACTAAATGAAAAAAAAAATTAAACTTATAAGAACTAAGCAAAAATCAAATTAAACTTAAAAAATATGAGATTAAAAAGAGTTTTTCACTTCAATTCAATAATCTTATTCTCGTGTATGAATTTCAACTCCAAATTATTCTTATTTAATGTTGGCATTTTTTATTATCATAAATATTAAATAAAATTAATGTTTTGAAAGTAATATATATATATATATATATATATATATATATATATATATATATATATATAAAAGACTACAATTGGAAATTCTTTTTATTAAAGTTACATTGAATTCTATTTCATTTTAAAACAAATTTTTTTTTAAATTACACTAGTCGTAAATCGAAGAAAGTACATATTTTAGCTTAAGTAATATCTTAGTTAACCAACTAAGCGTTTTATAGATTTAAATTGCACGCGCTAATCACAAAGTCGTTTATTAGAATCGTCAAATTAAGATTAAATCACTCACAATTTAATTTTTACTTTTTGCAACCTATTATTCACATTCAAAATACAAACCAACTCATCTTAATTTGATGGTCCTAATCAAACCAACTCATCTTAATTTGATGGTCCTAATCAAACCAACTCATCTTAATTTGATGGTCCTAATCAAACCAACTCATCTTAATTTGATGGTCCTAATCCTCTGTCTACCTATGTGGAATCTATAAACTTGGACCCTTTTTACGTTGACTAACTTTTCCTTTGAAGACTATTAAATTAATTTGAGAAATGAAATTTTACATCTCCAATTAATAACTTGTATTGATTGTCAAAGTTATTTGACTTAATTGCACTTTCAGTCCTCTATTTTTAGTGATTCACGAAATTACTTTTCATATTTTAAAAGTCGATAATTTTAGTTTCTCATTTTTTACTAAAAAATGGTGACATGATATGTTTTAAATAATGTGTCATATATTACGATAATGTCGAATGATTAACACCAGTAAAATTGGTATAAAACACCGTAAAAACTTAACTTTGAACTTCATAAATTTTTCATATTTGTAATTTAATTAATAACATGAATAACTAATGCATCTAGATAGTTCTATATTATGTAATTGTATTTTACATTATTTAAAATACGTCAAATTGTCATTTTTTAAAGTTCATAAATCGGAGAAAATGACCAAAACTATCGACTTTTAAAATAGAGAAATAAAATTGTCGACTTATAAAATTGAGGGACCAATTTTATAGATTTATAAAAATAGAGCATCAAAACTGCAATTAAACCTAAACTATATATACTCCTGGTACATCCCCTGTTAAAGTGAATTACTTTTAAAAAGATAGATCAATGGAACGAAAAACATACATAAAATTGCAAAAGGTTCATTGTAGTGATTTAATCACAAAATCAAGGATTGCTTCACCCTATACCTCCATATTTTTACCTATTCTCTACAAATTTTTAAAAATATCAAATATACTCTTGACTTTTTTTTTTTACTATTTTACCAATTCAATTTTACCAATTCAAATTCACTTTTTATTTTACCATTCCAACATTTCCGGATCAATCAAAAAATATTTTTTCAATACATAAGCTTAAAAATGTATACTACCTGAAAACTTGAAAAAAGTTTTTCGGTATAGTAGGGGTTTACCGAAAAACTTATTCACAAGTTTTTCGGGACACACCAATTTCTTTTTTTAATTTTAAAAAAAAGTAACTTCTTTATCGGAAAATTTAAAAAAAGTTTTCCAGAGTATATGTTGTGTACCAGAAAACTTAAAAAAAAAAATTCTGGTAAAATTGGAAAAAAAATCACTCACTTTTTTATCGTAAATGTCAAATGATGGAATAGTGAAAAATTACAAATTTTAAAATTTATATGAGGGCAAAAAGGTCATTTTCTTATATTTGTAGGGGTAAAGGTTCAATGTGGAAGTATAGGGTAAAACCATCAATCAAGTCATGGTTTATCCAGGTTGATAAAATAACCATAAAAGATAAAAATTGTGTTGGGTTTGGAGTCAATATTTGTGGGCTGAAAAGAAAAGGCCGAATTGGTTTATTTTTTTTACTAAACGAGGCCCAATGCCCAGTTGGTTGAAGGGTAGTGACACATCCAAACAATGAGTGTGAGAGATGAATGAGAAATAATAATTCATGAGTCTGCACGACCACAATAAAGTCATTTTTACACAAAATGAATGCATTAAAATGACAATATTCCAAAGCAAGAGTTTGATTTTATACATGAATATGTAAAAAATATCATATTGTGAGCATATAAATATTTATATGTATTACTATAAAAATATTTATAATAAAAATAAAATATTTTAATTAATTAACAATTATAATTGACCGATAATATAATTTTTTTTAAAGATGTATATAAGTTAAATCATCCACGCACTCTGAATTCGAATCCAAAACCTCACAGTTGTGTTAATTATGATGAAATTTATAATCTCTTATAAAAAGAAAAAAGAAAATCACCCACCCATCCCTCGGGCTAAACAAATTTATGAACTATGTCAAAAAAAAAAAAAAAAGTGTGCTCTGCAAACCATTTAGGTGAGTGCTGAGTACAACATCTTTGTTCATCAGACTTTGGTACAATATATATAGCATTGAAGCAAAGGTTCCAATATAGGCACAACATTGAATTTAATTATAAAGTAGTAAATAATAATACACCTCCACTTTTGACTTACACCTCCGACCC
The DNA here is from genome assembly GCA_037974755.1 of Cicer yamashitae. NCBI lineage: Eukaryota > Viridiplantae > Streptophyta > Magnoliopsida > Fabales > Fabaceae > Cicer > Cicer yamashitae. The sequence goes on along the minus strand of JBBPBQ010000002.1, from coordinate 51,528,185 downwards.
TAAAGAATAAGAGAAACACAAAGTTACTACTACACCTAACTTTTTCTACCAACTTGTACTCTTGTATGGTACCCCCAACTTAGTTAAAAATATTATACCTAATAAGTAACAACCACCATCAATTTATACACTTAAATATCATATTATTAAATATTCTACTCTAAAACAAAATTTTATTACTTCATCTGAAATAAAATATAAACAAAAATAATATTAAAAAAATTGACGTATTTGATTAAAAATTAAAATCAAATACATAAAATTTTTAAATAATTTTTTTTATATTTAATTTTAAAATAGTACGTGAAACTTCAACCATAACAAAAACATAGAAAAACTAAGATCAATGTGCACCCCTACAAACAGTGAAGCAATCACCAATTGAAGCAAGACAAATTTCAACACAAAAGTCACTTTGCAAGAGAGGGACGGTAGTGGCGGATCTTCTCAAGAGCTAGCAGGAGCCACGACATCTCCTATATTTTTATTTATTTTTTTTAATTTTTATACATAATAATGATAGGTTACTAAAATAACATTGATAAGTTACTAAAATATCCCTAAATTCTTAGATTTTGGAGAAACTCGTTTCATTTGGCATAGTCTCTATTCCTTTCAGTCTTTCCCTTTTCTCAATTCTTTGCTGTTATTCTCTTCTATATGATTTTCCTTCTTCTCTGCTCCCTGACTTTCTCTCGTCTCCCCCTCTCAGCCTCTCGTTCGCGACCATCAATCAATCTCCACACGATGTCTTCCACGTGACGTTCGTCTCTCCCTCTTAACCCCTTCTCTACGGCCTCCACGCGACACATCTCTCTTTCGCATCTCCATTATGCAGTCTCTCTCCTCTACGACCAGCGTCGCATGTTGATCTTGGTCCTCATAACTAGTGTCGCATGTTGATCTTGATCCTCATACTATCTCAATGTGTTTCTTATATTTTTCAGGTTCTAACTCTTTTCCTCTTCTACTTTTTGTAATTGTGAATTGTTTTAGTTTAAGATTGTGAACGTAGTAGTGTGTGAATTGTATTTGTGACTTTGTGAATTGTATTTGTGACTTTGTGAATTGTGAACGGTTTTAGTGTGAGAATTGAGATTGTGAACTTTAGAGTGTGAATTGTGACATTGTGATTGTGAATTGTTTATTGTTTTTCTGATTAATGTAGTGTGGATGTGAGATTATGAATTTGTGAACTGTTTTATTTTGTGAATGTGAGTTATAACCTTGATAATTGTGAATTGTTTGCCTGAATGCGTTGTGTAAGTAATTTGTGTATTTTTTAAGAGTGATACGATGTTTAAACATAAGAAAATTGATGCATTTTTCAACAAGAAAGTTTTCGACAAATATGAAAATTGTAAAGCAGATACATTTTATTTTATTGAATTGTGTAAAACTCTAAAAATTTATGTAAATTGAAACTCTAAGTTTCCTAACTCGTTGACTATGCGTAAATTATGTGAAGTTCTAAACATAACTATATCACTTTATGAATTTTAATTATAATATTTTAATTAATACTCGTCGCTCCTCTCATTATTTTGGGCAAGATCTTGCCTTGCATATTGCCTTATTCCTCTGTTGATCCTAAAATTTTTTATTCGGGTAAAGGCAACAGTTCCACCCCATAGAGTGTTATCGTAAATAATTAACCCACCAATCTTAATTTAAGAAGACGCTTGTGGTAATTCCAATAATTGTGTTTCGTCAGCATCAACAAAGGTAAAGTCAAAATTTCCACCGGCTGCAACATTTTTCTTTCCTGTTACAATCAATATCTTTTAAATTTTTTACACACATATTAAAAAATATAATAATTAAAAATATAATAATTAATTTTATTAAAATATTTATTTTAAGTACAAATAAGTTTTTCACTATTATTAAAATAAAATAATGTTTAAATTTATAAGTTATACACATAATAATTATTGATAGATAGTATAAAAAATAATTAAAATTATATTAAAAATTAAAAATAACATTTATTTTAAAATAATTTTTTTTTCTCTAAAGTATAAGACGAAAGAAGAAGTATATAGCATCATTAAATTATTATCCTACAACATTATTGACTATTAGAAATAGTAAAATCAGCAACGTAAAATTGAAATCAATTTCTAAATATGCTAAAATTAGAGATTAATTTTATTTTATATATTTTCATAATAAAATATTTCCCCTCATATCAATTATGAGAAAAAATATAAAATAATTACAACAATAAACTCATTAATTATTTAACTTTTTTAATATTTTTTTAAAATATACCCTCATAAAAAATGTAAATCATTAAATGCATTTATTAATATTAAAAAGTCAAACATTTTAAATAAAAGTAAAAAATCATTTAAATAATAAGTTTATCTTAAAATTTGTAAGTTTTTGTTATAAACGAAAAAAAAAAATACAAAAATTCTCTTATATAAAGACTCGAAAGAATAATTAAATAAAAAATAATTCAAAGCATAACTGTGGACATTGAGTTCCCTTGTAAGTGCATACTTTTAAGTGATTGGAATTTTTATTAAAAATAAATCAAAATCTATCTATAAATTTAAATAATTCTATCTTAATCAAATGGTTGAAATCATGTAATTGCGTACCGTCACACCGCAACTATTCCAACCCATTATCATAAATGTTCTCACATCGTCTAAGAGGTTATCAAGAAGTGGCAAAGCTTGAGACTCTATGAAGTCAATCTTGTGCTCAACACCAACTTTTTTTATGAATTGAAGTCCTACTTCATAAGCTTTCCTATCATGGTCCACAACTATAATCTATGACAAACATAGTACAATGGAGTTAAAGGTTGTCATAATTGTAGTATCTCACTAAAAAAAGGTACATATATTTGTCGGTGATGAAGATAAAATTAAGAAAAAAGCATATGCATAACTTGTCCATCATGAGGAAGGGTAAGTGCTGTGAGGAGAAGAGAGTATTTAGTAAAAACTCTCACTTCAATTGTCTTTTTAGCATTCAACAACTTCAATAGTATGTCCATTAGCTCACCTGCATCAGGTTGAGTGCTCATGTTAGTTATGATAGTTAAGTTAGTTAAAGTACATTAAACAAATTAAAGGTTAGCGTTAAGATAGTTAAAGTTTGTCGGTATTAATTAATTGGTTAGAGAATAATTAGAATTAGTTACTTAATTGATTAATTATAATTAGAATTAGTTAAAGAAAATTAAAAGGTTAGTGTTAATTGACCACTACAAATAGAAGTATCATCTAAATATTGTATTACTATTTCAATACTACCTATCATATGCATCACCATAATAAAAAACAAAATTTGGAAGAATTAGACTAAAACTCAAATAAACAAGTAAGGACAATGCGATCTCATTAAAAACCTTACATGGAAAATTCAAAGAGATAAACCAAAGTGAAAGGAAAAAGTGCACTATAATAAGACAAACATCATGTTTAGTCCGGAAAAAGGGAAGACTATACTAATTGTTGTAAAAGTCGTTCCAAATACAACGTGCCTACAAATTCCACAAAGTAAAACATTGGGTGTGAAAACTAATGTTAACATATTTATCAGCACATGTATTGTATTCCTTAAGAATATGAGAATCGTGGAACTGCATTTGTTTTGTAAGAGATATGCAATTCAACCACATACTATTTAATTTTCATAACACAATATTTGAACTATTGAAAGATTGGACGACCAACAAAGAATCACACTCTGACCAGGAGAGAAACCAATTTTTAAAATAGATAATCTCAATAGAATACATAAAAGGAGAAAGTTCGACATGAAACGATGTATTACCATCCAAGTAACTCGAGAAAATATTAATTTGTACTTATACTCACACCTTCTTAATATCTAGATACCCGTACCCACACTTAATTTAACAATAACTAATATATACTCTTTTTTGGAAAGAAATATAAATAAAAAATGTATTTGAAGAGTTTATTTATTTGGGCTTAATTTTTAATCAAATACAGTAACTTTTTAGATACCATTTTTGTTTTTGTGTGTGTGTATTATTCAAACTTTAACTAATAATTGAGTTAGTTTGTGTGTACCAATACTATCAAAATTTTAACTAATAATTTAGTTAGTTTCTTATTAACTTATCCACGGTAGCATTCATATATTGTATATTAAGGGTTGACTAAATTAATAGTAGTGTAAATTTGTCTATTGATTTTAGTTCTCAAACAATTTTATAAATTATTTTCATAATTAAAAATTATAGCAAATCAAAAAAGACTCAAAGTACAAAACTTAAAGGTTTTGGTAGTGTTAAATCTATAACCTAGTCGTATTGATCCATTAAAGTCATATCATTCAATAATTAGTCAATTAATTTGACAATAATAAAACATATTAGTTTACAAATGTATCCTAGAAATCTCCTATAATCATACATAAATTATATTATTCGATCAATAATTAAGATATATTTCTATCACTTTCTCTTATAAAAATTCTCGGATATAATATAAAGTTCTCACATATAATATATTTATAGGAATCAAATTATACTTAATTACATCATTAGTGTAATATATAGACAACGTTACTATACTAGTTTTTACAAAAAAAACACCGATAATTTGATAGAAAATTTATAGGACAAACATCAATTTTAGTCTTTAATGTGTCAATTGTTGCTACAAATGTCTTTAATGTATCCAAATTTCAAAAATATATTTTAGTGTCTGTTTCGTCAATCACTTTATTTTTTAAATATATCTTTATAGTTGATTAATTTAGTCTTAAATATATATTTTTTAATCAATCTAATTAATAAAATTACTGACAAAACAAATATTTAATAATATATTTTTAATTTTGATACATTTAAAACTATAAAAACAACACTCACATATTTAACAATCAATTTACCCAAAATTTATATTATATAAAACTTCTTTATAAATTTTTAAATAATGACATACATTTATATCCCTCAGCATGCATGATTTTAAATATTAATTAAACTAAAATTAGAAGTGTGGAAGAATAATAATTACATAGGATAGCTTCCACTTGCATTCCTGAATCCCGATCTCTCTTGAGAGTCTCTAGTTCTCTTGTGTAAACTCTGGTTTCCAGTATACACTATAACACAACACTTTGTGTTAAACAAATAGAATTGAATAGTCTATGAAATTGATTAAAATAAATTCCAAAGAAAAATAAAGTTCAAACAAACCTTGGTCAAATTCTCACTCTAATATACTTGCATTTTTATGTGGCAAGTGTTCCATTTCTCTTAATTTGTTTAGACTTATTACAACACCTCCCCATGTTTCAACCATTTTTAAAGGGAATTTCTTACTGAGGGGGTTGTGTGTTACAACTTGCAACCTCCATTCTCTCATTTCTAACAACAATTCCACATTATCACTTTATAATTCATTCCATCATTTACTTGTTTTAGATTACTTTCAATTCTCTTTCATTATTACTTGTTTTCTTTAATTCTTCAATTGTCTCCATATAGTACTCATGCCATATCAAATTTGGAGCTGCTATTAATGAAAGACAATTTTCAATTTTAATACAAATTAATGGGAGAAAACTCAATTCCACGACACAAATAAAGTAAACAATTTTTACAATACTATAAAAAAAAAAGTGTGTATCGGTACATAAATAATTTGATTAATAATTTTCTCTTATTTATTCACGTTGACATTACTATAATATCTATTAAAGTTTATTAAATGAAGAGTTTTGATATATTTATCTATTCAATTTTGACTCCGTAATTAAATAAATTATTTTTATAATTGAAATTAAATTTTGTATTTTAATTAAAATCATAACGAAAAAACGTTATTTAAAAACAGACCCAAAACATAAAATTTTTATGGTGTTAAATATAAAATATGGTCAAACTCATTCATAAATGATATATCATTCAACTCTTAATGATTTAATTTGATAGTACCAAAATATATTAATTTTCAAATGTACCATAAAAATTTCCAATAAAATTTATCAACTTACAAGAAATAATTAATTCAAAATTATAAAACATTAAACCTATTCTAGCTTCTTTTTTTTGTAAAGCAAGTTATCTACGCGCAATAAAAAGACTAATCACTTGATGTCACTTAAACTTATTTAAAAAGACTGACTTCTTTAAATCTGACCAAATAATTAAAAGTAAATCCCCTTATTTTGAGTTATAATTGGTTGGTCATGACTCCATACTATATTTGTCCGATCACAATTATAGCTGCCTGAGTAAGTTGGGTGTGTGAGTAAAGATTACAATAAATGAAAAATAAGATGTTTGTTTTTGGAAAAAAATAAAACAAATCAAATAATAAATCCACTTATTTTGAGATAGAATTGGTGTGGGTTGAGTGTGTCGTGACAATAGCCAAACCTTGCTGCTATATTTGTCCGATCACATTTATAGCTGCATGAGGAACTTAGGTGCATTTCTGAAGTCTTTGATTAGGTATCACAAAGGATTAGGTTGAAGTGGGTTTTGTCTCCTACATCACTCTCTCTGATTAATTGGAGAAGATTTGCATCTGCTCTTGTTTTTTTATTGAGTTTGAAATTTGAGTATTTGTCTCTCCTTTGATACTTGGATTTTTCTGTATCCGACTTTGCATGTTTATATATATAAAATAATAAATTTAAAAATTATATTTATATAATTAATATAATAAAATAATTATTATTATATAATAAAATCAATATTTTGTATTGATAGGAGATTCAAATTTATATTATATAAAAAAATTAAATAAAATAAACAAATATATATTTAAATTTTTTAAAATAGTAATAATTTTATTAGGGGTTAGGTTCAGAGACCGATGTAAGGTAAATATCAACACTCCAAATTCACTTAGTTCGTGAGTTCTAATTTCGAGAAAAAATTACACTTAATCAAAGAAAATTTTTCCCGTCAATCGGGACATGTTCAAATGAATAACCACATGTGAAAGGTGTCTATATGGATCAATAATCTAATGAAAATATCTTATAACAGATAAAGTCCGTAAAAAACAAAATAAGAATTGCTCAATAATTGTCATTCTCACACTAATTTATAGTATTTTTCATATGCTTTTTTAAATATCGTTTCGTTTGAATTTTAATCAACTAATTGAACTTAAATATTAATGAGTTTCAGTTAAAGACAAATCTTTTGGAAGGATCCGAATTCGAATCCTAACTGAAATAATTTTTAATCAGATTTTATTTACCTCACGCTTGAACTCTGGAGTACTAAGATCATATTTCCTCAATATTATACTCAAAAAACAAAAACAAAATATATATCATTTTTATCTTTAATATATATATATATATATATATATATATTAATACTAAAATTAATAATTAATTATTATGTGAGTTTTTTATTTTTATTATAAAGAAGGACACCTCTTACTTTATAAAATAATTTTATAAAAATAAATTAAATTTAATATAAAATCGAAAACGATATGAGAACCTATTTGATGATACTACTCACTATTTATATACGGACAATCAAAGTTCATATACAAGTGAATGTGAAAATATTGATAAAAACCGCCTCAAAACTTTTAAGAAAATAACATTACCTCTTCTATGGCAGATACCACAGATATAGGGGACCACCTTGTACATGATTTGGGTGCATTGCTTTCATTTTTCTTTCCAACACTAGAGAGACAAATGTACCACCACATTATGAAAACTTCAAAACTGCACTTTATAAACGCATTTGTTTCCATTTTCTACATGAGTATCTAAATGGACCTTTAAAAGACGGACCTTTAAAAGTTAAGCTAAAGTTGGTTGTTATTAGTTTATTTTATTTTTTAAATATGTTTTTAAGTTTAAAGCTATTTGATAAAATATTTTTATAAGAGTACTGAATTTATTTAATGCTAGTGGATGCTTCTTTTACTTTTACTGTATTTTTTTAAATAGTTAATATTAATAATTAATCATTAATTTTGTTAGAGTAAGAAGTTGAATCTACGATCTTTTTATTATTTCAACTCTCTAAACTATCAAATTACTTTATGATTTTCTTTTCGTTGTGCGTATTTTTTTTTTATAATATTTGTTTTAATTTGATTGTTTGTTTTAATTTGATAATATTTG
>JBBPBQ010000002.1:51493837-51519897 GCA_037974755.1 Cicer yamashitae | reverse complement strand
GAAAATATTTGATTAAAATTGGTAGTTAGTTACTTAATTTTGTACTTTATTTGATTATGGTGTTCATTTAAATTTGAAAATGAATTGGATTGTTAAGGATAAATTTTACAAAAAAAAGACCCGACGGAAATTATTATTTATTGGTAGTGAACCTTAGAGTTCCCTTTATATAATAGTTTAGAATAGATTTAATTAAATTTAAATTTGAAAAATAACTTGATTGTTAAGAGTACATTTGTTCACAAGGTTGTTAGACCAAAATTAATATTTATTGGTTGTAAACTTTAGAGTTTATCTTTATATAATGGTATAAATTACTACTTTTTTTATGGACATTGTATATATTACCACAAACATATGCATTTGCATGCTTACAATCAAAAAAATTATATTGTACAAAAATAAATCACATATAATTATATTAAACAAAGTTGAAAATATTTTTTTTTTATTTTTTTTATAAAAAATTGTATTTTTCCTATTGTATAAGGACAAATCAGTTAAGAACGAACCGTTTAAAAGAATTCGAGTTCGAATCTTGACTGAAATAATTTTTTGTCAAAATTTATTTATCTTTTAGCCGAATTCTGAATTATTAAGACTTGATTCTTCTAAGAACCAAAAAATTATAAAATAAATAAAAAATTACTAATTATCCATTAAATGTTTAATACCAAAAATATACAAAACATTTATTCACTAAACTGTTGATGTAAAAACTAATTTAAAGGTCAGCTAAATTTGAAAAGGGCGGTGGAAAAAAAATTAGGTCAACATTCAACACTCTTATTCATTGGAGTTTGATTGTATATGTTACCCAACAACCAAACATACGAAAACATGTATTTTATTATAGGTTTAAAATAAATAAAGTAAACTAAGAAATTAAAAAGTTATTGCAAAGGATTTGTACACCGTAGAGTTCAAAATCTCCGCAAAAGGTATCATAAAGTTGCTCTTGATAACTTAATCTTTATTTTGATTTAAAAATGCTTTTTGAGAAGTGATTTGTATTTTTTCATTTTTCTCTTTTCATTGCTTCATCATGTTAGCATAGATAGACAAACAAATAATTTGTATTTCTAATTTTTTGTGTATTAAGTTAATTAAAATTATTGCTGTATTTATTCCTCTAAACACAAAAGAGAAAAGAGAAGAAAATGAGAGAGGAATCAAATCCTTTGATAATTTATCCTAGAGCTACATTTCTAATAAAAATTCTTCATATAAAATAAGTTCATTTTTATTTTAAAAAATTCTCTTAAATTATATGTTTGGCCTAATTTTCTTTTGGTACATGATTGGCCTTATATTTATTTAAATGAGAATAGAAAAGTTTGGTCAAATCCACATACTATGTTATATATATTGAGTCTATGTTTGATTTCAAGGATATTCACCAAAATTTGATGACAAAATCAAACAAGCATTCATAATATGAGGTAATAATTTTTGGTATATCTCCTCCTAGTCCTTCAAATAACCAGAGTTTTCGAAAGGTTAAAACAAAAAAAATTAGTCAGGTTTTTAATTATTGACTTAAAATTATTTGAAAATAAAAAAAAAAATTAATGGAGGAATTTTGCATTAAATTTTTTTACTTTCCTATGAAACTACAAAGTGAGACACCTCAAGTATTTTTTGACTATACAGTACTCTTTCGATCAAATTAATCACTCAAAATATATAAAAATCTATTTAAGAGATTGATTTCTCTCCATATATACTACTCTATTACTTTGTGTCTATGCAAGTGATTCAACTAGTGTATATAGAGGGGAACCCGCTTCCACCATTATATTAATTTGTTGGAACTCATTAAAGGTTTTATGGATATGAATTGGATGATTTATTTCAATCCTATTCTTAGTGAAGGTAATTCTTGTGGCAATTTTATTGCCTAGATCAGTGCCAGTAGCCTCTAATGGTGTTACATGAGCCTCTTTTTTGGTTATCTTCATTTTTGCTAGCAGATGATTTAAGTGTTTCCTTTTTAAGAGAGTAGTTTCTTTATCTTGTTTTGTTTCTTTTTTCCTTTCTCGTGTAACAAAAAAACTCTATACCCTAAATATCAGTTTGCTTGTGTGTTGGACTTGCCCCCGAAAAAGACTTCCTAATAGTTAAGGCCCTAATTTTAAATGAAGGTTATGAATTCAATTTTTATAAAAAAAATCACTTCATGTTTCTAAAAATCCAAATAAAAGACCGTTCATATTATAGAACCCGTCAAAACATGTGACTAGTTCAAGCTTCGGTTTATTATTTTATTTTTTTTAGTATAAGTGACGATATTTATGGACATAACATTTTGTTTTAAATTTTGAAATTTATTATTTTTATCGAAAATATTGAAAACTTACTTTCTTAAAAAAAATAATTTCTCTAAAAAATTTCAAAAAAACATAGAATTTTTTTTTTGAATTTGGAGAACAATAAAATAAAACTTTTTTATCGGAAAATTTTTGAAAAAAATCGTTTTTTGGAAAAGAAAAATTACATTTATTTTTTTCAAAAATAAAATTCTCTAAAAAAGTAGAAAAATATTTTTTTTTCAAAATTTTTTTCCTAAAGAATGATTTTGAAAAAGTGGGCTTATAAGTCCAATTAGTCCACAAAATATTAAAAACTTCATTTAATTGAATCTTTTTAATTATGAATTTTTTTAACTGGGTCAATAATTAATAGACTTGTAGAATTGATACTTATAAATGTGACCGGTAAAAAACCAACAATTTTGTATCCACTTGTTCTTTTGGTATCTATGCTTTTAACCAATATATGACATATACCAATGGGTATTAATTGAAACCTAAACAAATTTTCTATTTTTTTTTATACTAACAAATTAATTCAAATAAGTAGAAATTATGTTGATGAAAAACAATACAATTTAATATCGTTAAAACTAAAAAGAATGTACTGTAAATAAATTTACAACATCCAATTTAATATTATAAAATATCAAAATAACTACAAATGTGACAAATTAAGCCTACAGAGATGATAAAATTGAAATGTATGAAATATCCATGTCTTCGGAGCTGCAACATATAATACATCAAAGTCATTGATTAAATTTGCAATTAAAGCTAATATATCAATCTAAAGCAAACGAACACCGCAATAAAGTGAAAAACAAAAATAATACCGCAATAAAACAAAAAACAAAAACGTCACACTAAAAAAAGAAACTACGAAAAACACGAAAGAAAATTAAATATATGTGAAAATCATTCATTATGATAAAAAGAGAATGAAAAAAAATTAAAGGAGTGATTTCACATAAAAAAAAAAATTAACCATTAACCACTCTCTTAGACGAAGAAAAGAAAAATAGAACAACGGATAACAGGAAAGCTTATAAGAATAATAATAATAATTTAAAAATACTTATATATATATATATATATATATATTTATAATTTTGTACCGTAGTATATTTTCGAACCACATAATGTTTTTTATTTCAAAAAGTATATTTCTAAAGTGACGTGAGAAGAAAACTATGCCATATTTTCTCCAAAAGTACTTTACAATTCCTTTTAATATGTTTTTCCTTATTTTACATTGTAAGATTCAATTGGATTGAATTTTTCTTAAGAGTAAACATTAACATTTGTTTTGGGAAACAAATTTGTTGGGATATACATGACACGATAGTGTTTTGCGTTTACTACTTAAATCAAATAGAGCCTTCAATCACGTTAGGATATATATTAAGCACAGTCATAGTTTTTTTTTGCTATTAACAAAATTATCAAGCAAATTGTCTATAAAAAAGGAAATTATCAAGCAAATTTACTAGCGATCCTTATCTTATCTTCGAATAAAAGCTTAGCACATGATTATGCCTGCCCGTAACAAAAGTTAAGGGTTAGTAGGACCATACGGTTAATTTATTGATTAAATAAAATATCATTTCTACAATGTATATAAAATGTAATATACTACAATACAAACAAAAAGAAAAGGACCAACACACCGGTGAACTTCCTCTAAACGAAGCAAATTAGAGATTCTCATTGTTTTCTTATTGTTTAGTAGTATTTACTAGTATTTTTTTTGTTGTCTTTAAAATTGGTGCATTTTCCCCCGTATAGTGGATGAAAAATGATGCTCACATATATATTTTATAATTTAATTCATATACTTCGTGAGTGCAGTTTTTTTTACACTACTAGAGTTTTAAATTATTTTATTTTTATTATCAATAGTAATAAAATCTGTACGATACAAAACAAAAATAATTAGAGCTTTAATTGGTTATTAAGAATGATAGGGTCTTCATAAGGTACTATAGTATTTATTTTAAATAAATAATTCTCAGTCTTGATAGGTCAAAGCCTATTTTTTATTTGTAACTTTTAATCATTACTCTTTGGTCTCATCAATATTTAATGTCTAACTAGACAACTATGCACTGAATTAACCATTTCAGGTTGCATACAAGTTGTTTTGCCTGTTTGAGTTACTATGAATATGACCAAGAAACAAGTTAGATTTGATTTGGAAAGATTATTATATAATAATTTAAGATATTATTCAAATAATTCAGCACAATAACTCTAGTCAAGCATCCACAGTGAACTCGTTCTCATATTTATCTCCAAACTAAAATGCATTCCATAATAACAAATGCCCTATTTTTTTTATTATGGATTGTAGAGATATTTTGTTATTGATGAAATATATATATCTATATATATATATACACATGAACTTTATAGTGAGATAAAGTTTTGTGAGTAGTATTGACAATAAGCATAAAGAAAATTACTAAAATAACTTTTACTTTTAGTTAAAGAGTGAAGATAAACAAAAAAAAAATTATTATTTACAATGATGATACACTTATATATACAGTATTTGAAGTTAGAAAGTAACATATATAAAAAAAAATTCTTTTCATTTATCACCCTAAAATTTATGGTTTTTTTGCTTGGTTTTTTTGCTTTTAAGTAGTCCATGTAATTATATTTTATATGTACATGACAATCACTCATTAGATACTAATGTGTCAACTTAGAGATATGTGGTACTAAAATTCTACATTGCATTCTTCAACCGTGTTAGATAATAAAATGACACCAAGCAATAAAACAGGAAAATATTAATTAACATAGACTAAATTTAAAACTCTTTTTTCAATGGACTAAAACCAGAAAGTTGTCTTATTACATTGGCAATAAAGCATAAATTACCTAAATAGAACCTTTTATGTATCAACAAATTAACTACATTATTGAATGTGCATGTTCATCTGTATTAACTCTTACAATTCAAAGCAATTTGCAAAAGTGTCAACTCTAACTATTCAAATTAGCTCTTAATAAATCTTACTATAGAATTTGCTTTTACTATAGATATTTATTCAAATATTGCTGATTATATACACATCTTGAAGTGTTTTTGGAGTAAAGATGATCACAAGTAATTATTATCATAATCAAAATTTTATTAAAGTTGTCTCGAAGTCAAATAAAAAAATCTAAAAAACGAGAGTGTTTATAATACTTATCATGGAGTTGATTCTCATGATACTATTTAATATAGTTTAATTGTTGCCTTTTCCCTTTTTCTACTTTTCCTTTTCTTTTTTAAGGGTAAGGTCTATGACCCCAAACTTAAAAAAAAAAAAAAAAAAATTTTGGCTTACAAAAAAATAAACTACTCCATTTAAATACTAAACAAATTTTTTGCATTCATTTGACGTCTCTAGTATTTAGTGAAGTTGCATGTAGTGAGTGCGTGATTTACAAATTAGAGAGATAAGGTCGTATTTAATGTGGATTCATTCATAAAACACTATCAAAAATAGTTGGATTGACGAAAAAGTCATTGTAATGAGAAGGATCATTCACTAATACATTTTATTTTCATCACACAACACACTTGTCATTTCACTGATTGAGGATACTGAAATCATTTATGTATTGCAGAACCTCTTCAACTAGATAAAATGTTTTGACAAACTTTTAAAGTTTTCCAAGTTTATATTGAGAAAAATTTTAAGTGCAATTTTAAGTTTTTAAAAAGTCGCAATTCTAACCTTATTTATTGTGACTATTATTTTTGCTTCACCATACTATCTAAAAATCTTATTTATTGTGACTATTAATTTCACTTCACCATGCTATCTAAAAATAGAAAAGAGTATACCAAAGACAATAAATGTCAAGGTTGTGGCTGTATGGTAAATTGCTTCAAATAAATTTTTTTATTCTGTTATTTTGTTTCACTTTGGTCCTTTTTATTTATTTATTTGTATTTTTCTTCAATTGTATCACATTGCTCCTAATATTTTAATGCATATTATGATTCTTTTACAAGATTGGTTGAGTTAAGTCAGAAACATCGATTTTGTTGGAGACAAACATGTGATCAATCTGAGGCAAATGAAGTGTTCATGTAGCAGATGGATGCTCACACAGATATCATGTTGCCATGCAATAAGTTGCTACAACTATAAAAAAATAAAGACCCAAAATATTAATTCCTTTTAACTACAAGAGAGTAAATTGGAGGCTAACTAAGATAAGTACACAGTCACTAATAATGGTACTGGACTGTTACACTAAATCATTGTACCTTGATATATACTACAACATCAACTAAAGCCTATGAGAAACCCAAAGAGATAAAGGAATAAATATGTTTACGAAAATAGGGAAACACAACTATGGTTTATAGGGAAAGGGCAATCAACAAGGGCAATTAATAAAAACAAAAAATTTAGAGTTGAGTATGTAAAATTATTTAGTGATACATTTAGGGTTGATTTAAAAGTCTTCTTAAAAAATATGTTTTTGAAAAGCTTTCATATTATGTCATACATATAAAAAAAACTATTCCCAAATTAATAAAAAAATGTCGTTGTATCAAATAAATAAGATAATCCCAATAATAGAAAGTTTGATCTGACATATAATATATTTTAATCTATATTTATCATGTCATTAAGTAGTATTGATTTATTTGTTTATAAATTATAATGTGTCATGGAATCATTTTTTCATCTTTGACCTATTAGTATTTTAAACTACATAAAGAGGATTCATATGAAATTTTAAAAATGTAAATCATTATGTACCTTATAACCTACAAAACTTCCATTGGATGCAATTTTCTTAGTTAGTGATAAATTTCCTCTACAACAATTAGAAATAAAAATAAAGCAAAGGGGTCTCCTTGATGAAGTCCATGACAAACTTCAAAGTATATGTTTGACTCCCATTAACAAGAAGTGACATAGAGTTATAAAAAATACACTCTCTCACCCACTTCATTTATTTGGTGCTAAAACTCTCATTCTTTCCATCATATATTCAACGTAGCACCAATTCACTTTATCGTAAGCTTTTTCAAATCTACTGCTAAAAGTAAACATTTATCTTTTTATTCTCTTGGTTAAATCCAAAATTTCATTGACAAGCTTGGATCAAAAAGTTTCATCTTGTGTGAGATCTATGCCCAAAGAAAAGGCCAACAAGCAGCATGCTTGAAGAAAACTTTTCAACTTCATCATATTGTTCCTTAACAAAATATTCATTTAACTAATTTATTAATGATTAACATTTATTCCGTGTTCTTATTTTATGCCATTGATATTAAAAAATACTAATTTTAATTAATTATTTATTGACACATTTTTCCTATACATGGTCTTTATAATAAATTATAATTAATATTAAAATTATTATTATTTTCATTTAGAAGATATTAAATAATTAATTGATTAGAGATGAATACTTGTTCTATACATGAATTGTATGCTCTAACAATTTTTTTAACAGTTTATTTCTAAAAAAAATAATGTGAACAAATTGAAACATGAAAATAAATTATAATTAATATATTATAATTATATTATCATTTTTATGTCGATAATATCTAATAAAATACTAATATTAATTAATTTTTAGTGACAAATATTTAAGCGGTGTATAATTTTATAAAAAAAAATAAGAGCAAAAGGAAAAGAAATATGTGACTAAGTTACAAGAAATTATGAGCATTAAAGTCATTTAAATAGCACTAAACTTTCTTAGATATATAGGATGACGAAAAAGTATATTTTATAAAAAAATTACTTCAACCATAACAAAACACAAATTTTATATGGATTTAACATTACATACCATCGTTCTAAAAAATTTATACATCGTTAATAAATTATGATTGTCTTATCATCAAAAGTACTTCACTCTAACTATAATTATTTTTAAAAATCATACATATCAATGATAGTAATTTGTGGACAGTATAAAATATTGTATATTGAAAATATATATCAATTAATCTCAATTTATAAGGTGCCACACAAGGATGGAGAGGGAACGGGGATATCCTGCAGGTGTCATTGTCCCCAAATTTTATAGATTTATACATGGTTAATTATTATACGACTTTATAATTATTAAATTACTAAATAATTTTTACATAAAAATGTAATTAAATATATATTTTATTAATATTTTCATCTATCTTTCATTAATTAAGTTAAATATCAAATTTATGTTTAATTATCTTTTTGTTTTGGCACTGGTGTCACATTATTATTAGAACTGTGCTACTGACATAGCTAAATATAATATAATAATTAGATAATAATTTTTAAGAAAAATGAAAAAAATAATAAATCATGTCCTATCCAATGAGGTTCTGACGAATTAATACGATTAGGAAACGATCACAAATTGAAGTTACCTCTTCCTTTTCCTTCTCTCTCTCTTTCTTCACTCTTCTCCTTCTCCTTATTCTTCTTCCATAACCCTCACTTTCACGTTCCTTTTAATGCCACTTCTCATACCCTTAATAAACCACCAAACTCGTTCTTTCAAATTTCTCTCTCGCACACCTCGCCGGAAAATTCATCTCCGGTACCACACCGATGGCTGAACAGTTTTCTTCCTCCGTCGAATTCGGACTCAACCTCTCTAAGAGAATTCACCACGTTAAAGAATCAGCTCCGGCACCGGCACCGGCACCGGCGATGTTAAGGTCGCCGGATTTACACCTACCGTCGGCGCCGATGTGTTACGCGGTGATACCTGATCCACAGATAGTAGATAACCCGGACATTCGGAGTTATCAACCGTATGTGTACGGACGGTGTGATCCTCCGGCGTTGATACCGCTTCAGCTTCACGGAATTGGCATGGAAGTTGAGTGTTGTTTAGATACGGCGTTTGTAACGGTCACCGGAAAGTGGCGCGTGCATTGTGTTATGGCGAGTAGTATGTGTGATTGTCAGGTTGCTATACCAATGGGTGAACAGGTAAATAAATATATTTTTCCTTATTTTAATTATTTTTAATTTTCTCAAAATCTATGAGTTATACAAAACATATTTAAATAATCAATCTATAAAACTGGTTTACATTAAGATGTACTTTCTTTTTTCATCAAATCTATTTGTATTGAGCATTTAGTTATACAAAACGTATTTTCATAATCAATCTATAATTATTAAACTCATTTTTCTTTGATGAATTTTACTCTTTTTTATGAATTAATTATTTAACTCATCAATACAAAGTAAGTTATTTTTTCTATATTGAACTGCTAGATCTTTTAAAATAATAAACAGTTTTTATAATAATTATATTAGAAAATAATTTTTAAAAATTATTTCAGTCAGAATTCGAACTTAGATTTTCAAGAACGTTTTATCTATAATTAAAACACATTAATAATTTGAGTTCAGTCACTTAATTAAAAAATAGTTTCTACTTTATGTCTAATTATTAAAAAAATATATTATATTTTGTTCAATTTTATTTTTTTTAAATGGTTTGTAATAAAGGCCAAAAAGAAACTTGGTGTGAGTCAAGAGGAAGACAATACAAATTTTTAAATGATCACTTTTTTAGTGTTATCTATTAAGTTCTCTCTTAAATTGGTTGGTTGGAATGAAACTTTATTTTTCAACAAATTTTATTTATTTTTAATCTTATTTAACTTATCAATTATGTATTTTTTCAATTTATCCAACCATTAAAGAAAATTTTAGTTTTCATATAAATAATTATTGTTTTAAAAAATAGTAAGTTAAATTTTTCATTCTATCTGCTGTTTTTCTTTTTCATTTTATTCTGACACTGGATCAATCTGATTTGGAAGCTGTTTGCATTTGTTTGTGGAGAACGTTGGTAAATTTGGCTATTCAATTGTCAAAGAAACGAAATGATTGAGAGTGAATAAAGCCTAATCTGGCTTTATATTGGAAAGTAACAGCAGTTGAAAGTTTGAATAATTTGTCGGGGAAAGTTGTCATTTTCTGGATGATAAAATATTACGTGTTCTTCTGGAACAAACAAAATAATATTATGTGTTCTTTTTAAACGAATAAAGTATGATACTATTATCCCGTACCAAAAACAAAAATTGATAATATTATATAACCTAAGATTAAGTACATATAACCTAAAAAAAAGAGTATTATACTATAATACTATTATAATTTTAGTTATTTGCAATGATAAAATTGTTTTTTTAAAGAGTCAAAAATTAATAATCAATTATTACGATAGTATTTTTTCACTTAAATTTAAATAATTTTTAATCATTAATTTAAACTAGTTGAACTATTCATCTATTCCGATTGTTCAGCATTTTGTTTTGAGTCTTAACTCTGTTTATTTTTCTTATTCTATTTATTTATTTATTTTTTAAAATAGTATGTTATTTTTTTTTGTCTTTTTGTTCTAAAAAACTTCTTTTAAAAAAATATGTACTATTTTAAATGACATACACCGTCATTGTAAAACTATTTCACGTTAACCTCCATTAAAAAGTCATTATTTTGTTATTTTACTATACAATTTATGTTTATTTTGAAATTAATAATATAATTTAAAAGAACGATAATTTTCCACTAGACAACTGTCTGTATATGTCTATTAACTTATAATGAAAATATCAAATTGCTTTCGCTCTATTTTCCAAATGGATGAAAGAATAATAATTAATCATAATATAGAAGCAAACAACCCGGGAATAAAATAAAAAACATACAATGTTTTTCTCATTATAAATTCTTACAATGTGTAAAAAGAATTATTTCTTACAATAATTATGAAGGGACCATGGTATGCAGATTTTTCTACAAGTGTGCATCAAGAATCAACTTTTGTCAAAAAAATTAATTCTTGCAATAATTATTTGGGGACCCTGGCATGCAAATTTTTCTATTAGTGTGAAGCAAGGATCAACTTTTTAGTCCTTATCCTTTTACTTTCATTCTAGACTAGCTTAATGAACACATCCAAGAGAACATGCATGCTTTTGCATATGATAGTAGTATGATTTAACCAGGTAGGTGCATCTGTATCTTAATGGTGCTAGCTTTTCCTTAATTTCTTTTTCACTTAGACTATTTGTATGTTCGGAGGGGAGGGCTACGAGAGAAGTGAGTAGAGGAAAATGTAGAGAATTTTTATTTGGAGTGTTTTAGTAGAAAATGATAAATAAATATTTATGATTAATATATTTTTAATATTTAGACTATTATACCAATCATAATTAGGTCTAATAAAAAGAGTTAAACTTTCACAACGCGTCTAACATAAAATTTAACTTATAGATATTATTAGTATAATAAAATTAATATTAATTAGTCACAACTGTTAAATTATTAAAAATATTTGACCTTAAGTCCATGATAGATCACGAGAGATATTAACCGTTTCATATCAATTTTTCATAACTGTTGCACGCTAGCTTAGCTAGCATTTTGTTTCATGAGTTCTCAAGTTAAATATGATGTGGCTAACAGGGTTCACTTCTAGGTGTCGAGGTTGATGACTCTGGAAGATCCTATCATACTGAATTGATCTCTCTGAAGGATGAAAAGGATAAGCAAAAATGGGCCAAAGCTAAAGATGGATGCTTCTTGAAAAGCCAAATATACATTATTAAGATTCCACAGGTTAATATCAAAACAGATTAATCTCACTTCATTGTTGATAGTTATTAACATATACATCCTATATATGTATATTAAAGTCTTCATTCTGTTTTGAAGTTTAAGGGAGGCTCCATCTTCTCAATTAAGATCAGATGGTCCCAAAAGTTATTATTTAATGATGGCGAGTTCTGTCTTATAGTTCCCTTCTGCTTTCCTTCATATGTTTCCCCTGTTGGAAGAAATATTTCTAAGAAAGAAAAGATATCTTTGAAAGTGAATTTTGGTGCTGCAAATGAAGTGTTGTGTAAAACCACTAGTCATCCTCTTAAGGTAAAAGCTATTGCCTATTCCGCTCTTGTGTACAATCTTCAGTTTGGCTTCTGTTAGACTTGTACATGTTTGATTTCACGATGAAATTGGTAAAATCAGGATGAGCCACCGTGATTTTCCAAAAGCTACCGAGTATACCTTATGCAAAATTACAGTAGTTGATTGCAAATTTACCAATTCCACCGCAAAATAATAGACTAAACATCATGAATTTTATAATTTTCCAGGGACTAATGCGCCAAGCTGGAAAATTAAGTTTATCATATGAAGCAGAGGTACCAGCTTGGTCAAGTACAGACTTCAGTTTCTCGTACATGGTAAGAACTAGAAGCATAGGATTCTATTAAAATATATTTTTAATGCAATTCCATAAAAGGAGTGTGGATTCTGAATTATTGACATTCAGAATGCTATATGAATTATGAGCAAATATTATTAGTTTAATTTTCTGGTGCTATTACAGGTTTCTTCAAGTGAAATATTTGGCGGTGTTCTCTTACAATCCCCTTTCCTGCGTGATTTTGATGAAAGAGAGATATTTTGCTTCTATCTTTACCCTGGAAATAGTCAAGATAGAAAGGTTTGTTGCAATATTATACTATGTCATTTTTTTTTCCTTTCAAAAATATAATTTAATTAGATTGCTAAGACAGAAAAGCTAGATAAGGTATTGTGTGTGTAGTAGCATCAAATGGTTATCTAAGCAACCATATGATATGTTTCAAACTTTCAATCAATCTGCATTTAATTTTCAAGCAAATTTATACTGGAGGATTCTGTCCATTGATAGGTTTTTAAAAAGGATGTGGTGTTCATAGTAGATATAAGTGCAAGCATGAAGGGAAGTCCTCTTGGAAAGGCAAAGAATGCACTACTAGCAGCACTACCTCAACTAAACCCTCAAGATACATTTAACATTATAGCTTTCAATAGGGAGGCCTATTTATTCTCTCCATCGATGGAAACAGCTACAAAGGAAGCAATTTTAAAGGCTTCTAAGTGGGTTGACACTACTTTTATTGCAAATGGTGGTACCAACATCATGCTTCCCTTAACTCAGGTGATTCTTATTTATTGACATTTTCAACAGAGTTTAATTGTCATGCATTGTTGATTTAAAAAGTTTTACTGTCAGTACATCATAACCCTTCAATAGAGTTTAATTTGCATGTACGGATAGTGTAAACATTTTACGTTGTCAGTGTGACTTCTTGTTAATTAAAACTTCTCTTGTCACTTTGGCTTGTTAGGAATATTTGATTTCCTATTTTTGCTCTATCTTAGGCAATGAACCAACTTCGGAAATCAAGTCATTCAGTCCCTCTTATTTTTCTTGTTACTGATGGGGCTGTTGAGGATGAGAGAGAGATTTGCAATTTTGTGAAAAGCTATGTAACAAGTGGAAAATCAGTTCGCACGCCGCGTATAAGCACTTTTGGCATAGGCAAGAGTTTTAGCTTCTTCTTCTCTTAAAAGTAGATTGTATGATATCATTAATAGTGTTTGTTTGACACTTCAACCTCTTATAAGTGCTGTGCTTACTTTATAGATGATGTTGTAAGTAGTCGAAATATATATAGTAACTTAATCTATGCATGTTTTTTTTTGTCGGTAGACGGAGTGGTAAACACCAGTTGAAACTCACATACAATTGTGAAGTTTCGAGTTCGAACTCGAGACATGATGTTCAACCTAACAATATTGGTATTTGTCAATTGAGTTAGGCCTTACAAATTATTCTATGCATGTTTTAATTGGAGAAACAAATGTTTTGACATGATGCTTAATTTGTCAAGAAGTGAGTGGCAAAAAATAGGTTCTACTTTGTTCAAGAATGAAGTAAATTAAGAATGTATGTACCAACAAATGGAAGTGCCATTGGGGATTGGTCTGGCAATACTAAACAAAAAGCGATCAGGATTTCCTGCAGCTGAGAAATTGCACACTTGCCACGGTGGCGCGTCAAGGACCACTCGGATCATGATTGGACGGCTCAAATTACAATTGCATACTTTAAATCCGATTATGCAACTAAAAAGTGAGCCGTTTGATCTTGATCCAGCGATCTGCAATGCACGACATCAGAAATGCGCAATTTCTTGACCAAATTCAACAAAAAGGTCTTAGCAATGCCTGGCCATGGAATAGGCAACCTTACCTCCTCCTAAACTTTTTTTGTGAATATTTATGATGTAATCAATCTGAATATACAAGTTTCATTCATAAAAAATTATTGTAGGGTATAGCTGATGTTTGTCTATCCATGTTTCTAATGGCTGACTGCTCCATATTACTGGCATAATATTGAACTGATTTATTAATAATCTGCTTATTTGTTTGTTGCAACACTTTTAGTAATTTTTCTGTTTCGTAATTTGAAATTTTCAGGTTTATATTGTAATCACTACTTCCTGCAAATGCTAGCACAAATTGGGAGGGGTCACTATGATGCCGCTTATGATTTAGGTCAGAATCTTTGCTTGTCCAGTTAACCTAACATTTCTACTTGAAGTTAGTGCAGATTAATGCTGCAACATAAAGGTTTTTTGTTTTTGTAATTTGTCATTGAGTCACAATAAGTGCTAATTTGTCAAGCTAATCAAATCTATGTGTTTCAGTAATCTATATCTCTGTCTCTAAATCATGTCCAGATACAATTGACTTTAGAATGCAAAGGCTATTTAATACTGCTTCATCAGTTATAGTTGCTGATATCACCATTGAAAGTTTAGAAGGCCTTGATTCACTGGAGGTACATATCCAGTAATATTTTGTCTCAAAGATCCTATTTACATGTTACTTCTATTTGATGTTTAACTATAGTCTGATTAATTAATGCAGTTGTTCCCAACTCATATTCCTGACCTATCATTTGGAAGTCCATTGATGATATCAGGCAGATACAATGGAACTTTTCCTGAAGTAGTTAAGGTTACTGGTACTTTGGCAGATATGACCAGCTTTGTAGTGGACCTTAAAGTGAAAAGAGAAAAAGATATGCAACTCACTAATGTAGTGTCTCCATTCTAAGGCTTCGTTATCACTTGTTCCTCATATCTTGTTGAGAATTGAAAATTTATATTATCTTAGTGTAAATATATGATTTTATGAAATAAGTTTTGGTTAAAATTTAGCTGAATGTAAGGTAATATATGTTTAGATATATTTACGTAAATAAGTTACAACAATAAATTTGAGGCTAAAATTAAGTTTGTAGATCCTTTAAATATTGTGATTGCTGAATACATACTCAACTATTCTCTGAAATACATATTGATATAAATTTTGGTATTGACTACAGGTCTTTTCAAAGAGACATGTAGACCTAGTCACTGCTCAAGCCTGGTTCTTAGAAAGTGAAGAGCTGGAGGAGAAGGTTTGCCTATACCGTACTTCTATGCATGTTAGATTTTTCCTTCTTAATTAAAAAGAAAAGGAAACTAAAAAAGGTGAAAGTGGTAAATATGTGGAGTCCAGTTTATATTCAAACATTGATTTCAAATGAAGCCATTCTGTTTTTAGGCACAATGACAGAAAGATATTTTGATGAGCGTTTATGCTATAGGTGTTAATTAAGTTGTTTGTCCGAACATGCCACAAGGTAAATCGAAGTAATATGTTATTTGTATTGCTGCCCCTGTTATTTTTCTGAACAAATGCTAAACTACTCTCTGATAGGTTTCTAAAATGAGCATTCAAAATAACGTCCCATCAGAGTACACCTGCATGGAGATGGTTCTTGTAAAGAAAGATGATGGCAAAAAGGCATCTGGAGAATTTCTGTTACAAAAGGTAGACATTTTTTTTATTGACAAATATTAATAATTAGTTAGATTATGTTAGTTTTTCGGGTCGAAACCGGGACCTTCATCTTGAAACTCCTTCATTGCCTCCTTAGCTAACCAACCGAACTACTTTTGCGAGACACAAAAGATAGACTTTTAATTACCTTGGTGTCATGATTATGCTGTAAAATTTTGTATTGCGGAAAAATACAGATAAATGTGGTCGACGGGGCCTAAATTTTGGCTGCAATGCCGTTATGAAGATTTCAAAATCTGCAATATTGCAGCCGCAATAAAACAATGCTTGGTGTTTACAAAAATAATGGCATATTTTATTACCTCTTTAGTAAAATATCAGAGTAGTTCCATTTTTTTCCCTTTGCACAATATGTATGATTATTATTACATACATCCCTTCAAAACAGGCATACAGCAAAGTGAGCAAACTTAGCCTCCAAAGATTGGAAATTGAAAGTCCAAAGTTATTCCTTGGAGGACTAAGGCATGGATTTGGTGACTTGAAAGCAACTTCTGAGAACATTCCACCAGCAACAAAAGAAGCAAAACCATCTGATCAAGGACTATTGGAGAAGGCAGCCTCTACTTGTTGTGGTATGGTGGCTGACACATGTTGTGGCATGTGTCTGCTAAAGACATGTTCTTTAGTGAATGATAGTTGCACCATAGTTTGCTCTCAACTTTGTGCAGCCTTGGCTTGTTTTGAGTTAATTAGATGCTGTATTGAGCTATGTGATTGTGATTGCTTGTAGTGAAATTATAATTCCAGTTGAACATAAGAAAATCTGTTTAGCATTACAAATCAAAATTGCTAAACGATGTATGTAAGCTCTTGTATAATAATATTACAGCTAATACTTGCTTCTATTCCAAATTTTCATTAGTTCCTGATCTAAGGAGAAATGATAAAAAAATATTAAACAGAAACTGATTGCTTCATTTTTGTTCCTCGGTGGCCTTCTGTTTTCTTCAAATGTCAAGATTTAAATTTATAAATTTTTAGTTTATAGTTGTAATTTTTTTTGACATTATAACAAAAGAATATATGATTGACTAAATTTAAATTAACCTTCTTCATCTCTATATGTAACATCCTTTTGTAAATTATTTTGTCTCGTTTTTTAAAACTCTCTCCAAATTACAAGATGTATTAATTAATTTTCTCGAAAACTACCTCAAATTAAATGAAAACATCAAATGACCGGTCACCTCCCCTCTTAATAATTGAAAGATAATTTTGAAAAACAATACACATTATTGACAAATTAAAAATATAACACATTAACGGGAAACCAATTAAAAATGTGAAAACTATTTTTCTTAAGTCTTATGTATTGATTAAAGGGATTTTACACATGAGGACACTACTAAAAAAAATATGAAATATTAGAAAGAAAACAATCTGGATCTCGATGATAAATTGGAGTATAAAATAATTAATATCAAAAAGTTTAAAAGTAAATTTTTTGATAAAATTGGAACATTTTGTAGAATGTGAGTTTAGGGTTTGAAAAAAGAAAATGCAAGATTTTTTTTTTTCTGTTAAATTTGATATATTAATTGGTGAATTTATAGTGATATAATGTTTTTTACATTGAAAATCGACTATCATTCCCATCATTCCCGTACAATTCCAGAGATCAATCCTCAAGTTGAGCAAGATCAAAATGGATAGTAAAATCCTCGTAAAATCCTCCCTTAAAATGATAATGTTACTTACGATATTTCTAAAATAGATTGGATTTTGAACCAATAATTTCTCGTTAAAACTAACATATGATCAAACCATCTTATCCATGTGCTCTTGGATAGCTGAAATGATGTTTAACATAATTTAATAAACTTAAATTGTGAATTTTTTTAATGGATTAAAAAAAAATAGTTTTACTGCCCATTTTAGAGGCTAATTACATAAATGTAAAGAGATGAAAGGATTTAATTGCAATAGTTAAAAAATTTGGAGGCTAAAACTGCTAAAAAAAAAATTAGAGCACCAAACTCACATATAAATTACCAGTACCTAATTATAATAATTCGAACAAATTTAAAAAAGTGATATCATATTTTTTACAATCACAAAGTTGGATATTATTTTTTTATAAACAAATATAAGTGATTAATAATTAATCAGAGAAAGGAGAAGTTATTAGAAATTTGTTAGCATCAATCTATATCAAATGGGAAAAGTCCATTTCCCTTAGAATGTTGTGGGTCAAAAACCAAATACACCATTTATACAATTGAGTCATATTTATTTGAAGAAGCTATTAATTAAAATATTTTGTGTATATCCAATAAATTTTGATATTGAAATTGATTTGTGTGCAAGTCATGAGGGGTGATAAGAAGCCGATAAATTAAAATAGATATCATTTGGTAAAATATATAAATATTATCATCATAATTTTAAGAAACATAAATTATATGACATAATTTATCTATGTACTTTAGACTTTTGGTCATAACAAGTCCCTGTCGTTCGTAAGTCTTAACCATTTGCTTACTCAGATTATCTCTCTCCTTCAAATCACACGTGCGAGGTATCTCTCTGTCTGAATGTTCACAAATAAATCTACAAGAAAAATTTCCCTCCCCCCATTTTTGTTATTTTTTCCATGTGAATGTAATAAATTATTTATACTCATAAAAAATTGTTTATTTTATTTAAGTGTGGTTATTAAGTTGTTGAATTTGTATGAATTTTAATTTATATGATTATTGTTGGTTCTTGCAGTTTGGTTCAATTCAAATGAGAACCCCTTTTGTTGAATTCTTCAGAATACTTGTCCTTCTTGTTTTTGTCTCAGCTTCCTGGTAAGCTGTTTTTGCAGTGCTAGGGTTTCAAAGGGGGATAAAACTTATTCTACTGCTGATCTATTTATGAACATAATATTTTATCTTCATGTTGAATGTTTTCTATATCCATATCCTTAAATGTAGTATTTTTGGTAACTTAGTGAGGGAAAAGGGTAGCTAAGACTATCTTTTGTTTTGTTGTTTGTGTAAAATTTAATTTATAATTATGAATATTTGAAGAGAAAGTGTAAAACAAAAACAGTTTTACACCGACATCCAATAACAACCATGTTTTCCGCTAAATGATCTCACTTCACCTTACTTTAATAATATGATATGGAGAAATAGACAATTCCCATTAGTTGTCAGTGTAAAACTCTTTTACACGAATAATGCATATCCATTGCACTCTTCAGAAATTTAACTAGTATAAGAAATGATTTCGGATAAAAATGTTGGTATCAGAGCTTGGTTCCGATCCAGGTATCTTGCAAGTGTCAAATTTATAACACTTGAGTAGGAAATTAGGAATTATTAGAGCAATGGTAGGGTCTTGATGATTGAACTGTCCACGTTCATTTATACATCGTATTCGCGTTGGGATCCTTGATACTGGGGAGAGTTGCAGTCAAATGCGATTGACACGGCCTTAATCACGGTTGTGTTGCAGCCGATAAGATATCTATTGAAGATCATTTTTTTAAAGTGAAAATGTAGTGGAAGTTAAATGACTCTGATTTTTTTCAAAGTTGCAGTTCATCTATTAATGAAAGTATGAAAGCGCAGAAAACTTTAGCGATTATAAAGCCGGATGGATTGCTCGGTAACTACACAGATGATATCAAGAGAACAATTTTAGAATATGGTTTTAGCATTGTCAAAGAAAAGATTGTTCAACTTGATGAAGCCAGTGTGAAAATATTTTATGCAGAACACTCTTCAAAAAGCTTCTTTTCCAGCCTTGTAAAATACATGACAAGGTATTCTATGATTGCTTCAACTCTTGATGCATGATGTTAATATATACTAGTCTAAGTTAATCTTTATTTATTCATTAGAGAATTAGCAGTAATTGGTCAAGATTAAGGTAAAACTCAGTTCAGTTGAGTTGCATTATTATTTAGCTGTTTTTCATATTACAAAATGGATTAATATGAAAGCACACCACACACATGCTTTAGATATACATATATACCAAACCCATATTGGTTGCAGTCAGTAGCCTTTGACTGCAGTGCAATCAGGCATATTTGAACCATCAATCAAGATCGGATGGTCCAGATTTCAAGTTTGGATTTTAGATTTAAAAATAATTAAAATCTGGTCTTAACATAAATTTGGAACATATGATCTTAATGGAACGGTCCAGACGTGCTGACTCCACTGCAGTCAACTGGAACAAATCCGAATTCCTTATGTACCATTAGAAGTTGGGAAATTGCAATTTTTTCTTTTTTCAATTTTCCTTTTCTTTTATTACCGTGAATGTCCTATTTTTGTATAAAAAAAATTGGCGAAGTGGAAATGATTATTAATAATGGTGAGTGGTGACACTAATGACCATTTTACAACTGTGTCATACGGGATTTAAATCATGTCTCTTGGGATTACAATATCGAGCTCTTTGTAACTTTAATAATTCAGTGGACCAGTGTTAGTTATGGTTTTGGAGAAGGATTATGCTATTGCTGATTGGCGCGCTTTAATGGGCCCTACTGATGCAAGCAAGGCTAAGATTACTCACCCTCACAGGTCATACATGTTACTAATCAAACTAGTTATGCTTGGTTTGTGAAGTATATTTCTCAGATCAATTTCTGTACATTTGAGCTGCTAGATGGGGATTTGGATTGTCTGCCATCAACAATTCCATGTATTCACGCAGTCAGTACATCGTTGGCTGTTGGGTCGAGATCAAAATTCCAAATTTCAAGCTTGGTATTTCAGTTTTTTTTTTCCGTCAAGATCAGCATTGAGATTTGGACCGTCCAATCTCGATCCAACGGCTACCAACGTGTTGATTGCGTGAATATGTGGAATTGCTAATTGTAGGCAATCGAAATCCCCCTAGTCTGTGTCTCATTGAATAGAGTGTCGATTTTATTCGGTATATTAAGCTTCTCTAGAATGAACTAGTTTACTAATTTGAACAGCATCAGAGCAAAATGTGGATTGGATACCCAAAATAATTGTGTTCATGGTTCAGACTCTATCAAATCTGCACAAAGAGAGATATCATTTTTCTTCAAAGAGCTCTCTGCAGGTCAATAAATCTTACTTCTATATTTAAGAAAAATGGATAAAATATTCACTCTCAAAGTATAAAGAATTCTTCTTAGGAGAAAAATAATTTACTTATCATTGAATTGTTGGATGCATGTAATTAACTTCTTTTAAGATTTCTGTTAAAAACAGATGGTAATAGTGTTGAATGACATGAAGATACTTTTCTAATTATCATAACTTCACCAATTTCCTCAGAATGTATGTTAATTTCTAGATAACTTTTTACTTACTTTTGTCTCACCAATTCTTTTGGCAGATATAATTACAGAACATGATGAATTGTAGCTAGCTGGTTAAAGTTTGATGCAGAAAAACAACCTTTGTAGCTATTTTTTAAGTCATTATGTTTTCAGACTTCTAAGATTTTGAAGACAAATCTATCGTTCAATGACTACTCCATTACATACTATGACAATTAATTATTATTAATTAGATCATAATGTATCAATTTTTTATCCTAGATTTTCGTAGCTTGTTTTCTTAGAAATTAAGTTGAGGGTGGTTGGATAGAATAATTGAAAATTCTAGAAATTTTAAAATTCTAACCAATTCAAATGTTTCAATTGCATTTTCTTCATTTATAAATTTTGTTGTTTGGATTGAACAATTGTTTATTACTTTATTTAAAGTTGGGTTATTTTTATAAATTCAAAAGTTCTGGGGCAAAAATCAAAATTTAATTTGGTCAGAACAGAAACTTTGGAAAAGTTAAAGGACTAATTTGAAATTTTTGAAGGGACTAATGTGCAAATTTTGAAACAAACTGGGACACAATTGTAAATGTAAAAATATTTTAAGGACTCTTTTGTGATTCATCTGTTGAAAGGTAGAAGAAATTTCAAATTCTTTGTTTTAAATTGGTATTTAAAATTTTTTAATTTTAGTTTTGACAAAATACCTTAAAAGATCTCTTTAGTTTAAAAGTTTTTTAAATTTATTATCCAAACAAAATAATTTTTATGAAAGAATTTGAATAACTCTAAAAAATTATATTCTCTCGTATAAATCTCTTATTCAAAACCAACTTTTGGAAGATTTTGTTCCGTAGAAGATTTAATACATCATCACTTAGCAAATTCTCCACACGGTCTTATGTTTATTAATTTTATACGATAAATATTGTGTTTTTATAAATAAATACAAAAAAATAAAAATAATAATAATAATAATAATAATAATAATAATAATAATAAAAAAGAAGAGAAACAATCATGGAGAAATTAAATAACACAAGCATGGACGGATCCACCTTATGCAAATTGGGGGCATGTGCCTCCACTAAATTATTTATTTTGTTAATAGTAAAATAATAATTTTATTTCTCTTTACTAAAGTTTAAGTGTTGCATCCACTATAAAAAATTTGAATAATTTTATTTATGAAGAATTAAATATTCAACTATATAAAAGAAAAATTATTAATTACATACATAGAGACAAATATTTTTGATTGAGTGATTGAAAAAGAAAATAGTAGTCACCATAATATATGAAGATATGCAAAGAGCCATTATATTATAATTTATAGATGGTGATAGATCGTCAATTTATTTTGGATATGTAATAATGTATTTTTGTAATTTCTGATTTTCGTTTGACGATAATGGTATCGTGATATTTTGATCGCTTGTAAATTAATGTATTTTTTATATTAAAAAAGCATCGTATATGATTTTGACTCCATTAATCAATTTTTTTGGATATGAACACAAAGTATAAAGTGAAAATTTTGAAGAAAAAACAACGACTAATGTTTAATAACAATTAGAAAATAACATGGACTTTTTTTACAACAAATAGACTTTACTTAAATATTTCATGGTTTCCAATACAATCACACAAGAGTATAAGAGAAAAGAAAAAAAATATGATACAAACTTAAAGTTTTTGTGTGGTGCATCTTGCAACGAAGAATAAGAGGTCATATATATAACTTTAATGTCTCTATTTTTTTTGCAATACTAAACAATGGGAGCCTTTTTAAGATGCTTCAATTTTAACCAAATTCATTAATATCTACATTGATTGAAATTGATGCATTTTTTGCTTTTATTTCTATTGTGTACACCAACAATCATTGTTTAAAAAGAATTATAATACTTCACCATAAAGAATATACTTCACTTAAAGCTAAACCGCATCAAGAATTTCTACTTAAAGTTAAACCACTCTAAAAAAATTCACTTAAGTTAAATCATTTCAAGAATTTACACTTAAAGTTATACCACTCCAACAATTTCTATGTGTCAAAAACCATCGACATAATTTTACTGTACATTTTGAATCAATGTAAATCAATGTATGTGTGATATTCAACACATTGTGTAATTCCAATTATGTACATCTTTAACTTAAATTTTCTGAAGCTAAAATTAATTTTTTCCATTAAATTTCTCTATATTAAACTTCAAAATAGAATTTGATTTTGCAACTGTGTATATATTGTAACTCTGCAATAGGTAAGTTCTTTCAATATTATATTGAGATATAAAAAACAGATGCATTCAGCAAATAAATATTTAATATTTAATGCGTGGCTCACGTTGTTTTAATTTTTTTTTAGAGGGTGTGGCTTATGTTGTTAAACGTCATGTTTGTTACTTTTGAATATAGTATACCATATCATTGTTGTGAAGTTCCAACAAATTCATTAAATTCCCTAACGATTCAATGCAAATTTAAGGATTGATTATTTAACATTGAATCATGTCTCTTTGTGTTACATCGAATTTTATAAATAATTAATCATTTATACATGTTTGATTTACAAATATATTCTCCTAATCTTTTATATATATATATGCGTATATTTATCACTAATTCTGTAAATCTTTACCACCATTTCACATGTATATATAATAAGATATCTATAACATTTTATCATTATGAGATATAAAATTTAGAAGAAAAATATTATTGGTCCATACAACACACGAGATTTTACAATAGAAAAACAAAAGAATGTAATACATATGGAGGTCACATGAGGTAACATGTAGGATAGCAACAAAAATAAAAAATTCTAGCATAATAAAAGACTTTTTATGTTATATTTTCACTTAAAATATAATAATATTAGATATTTAAGTGATATATCTTATATATTCAACATTTAAATCATTCATAATAGGTATAACCACTCACACTTAATTAAACATAAATTTTTAATAATATTAATAAATGTGAGAATAATGTTTACATTAGTGCCAAACAAAGTCCTAATTCAAGGCCATGTTTGGAGGATCTTCTGTCTTCCAGAGATAAGCTTACAAGGGTCACAATTTGATTACTTTAATGCTCCCCAATTCACCCATTTCAAGCTTCGAGGGGGTTTTCACAATTGGAAGATAGAAGAAGCATTTGCCTACCGTTTGAAAATTATGTACCCGTGGAAGTGATTATTAACATTAATTAACATATAGTCTAACAATAATGAAATCACTATGCCTGGACGATACATGACCACGACTTAGTCTCATAATTAATTAATTCTTAATTTATTGGGCGAAGTGCATAGTTTCCAAAAATGGAAGTCTACGTGGATACTTAGTCTATATTTGGTATATATTGCCAAATCCAATGCATCTAGGATATTCAATGTACCCCACATGGCTTCCTTCTAGTATATGGGGGCTACTTCTCTTTAATTTGGTAAATAAATAAAAGTAAAGTTGTATCTTGGTTAAAGTGATTTTATATATGCTTGGTTAAAGTGATTCTTTCAAGCTCTTGACCCTTTCTTCCATGCATCTTGAGGACTTCTACATCGTACTCAAGATATTATGACCTACTTCATGACATAATACTACGTCCTTAAATTGATATTTAATTTGTTTGACAATTAACATTATTTTATCTTTAAAAGAGACAATTATGAGTTAAAAAATTTATTATAGTATTTATTAATAATCGTAAAAAAATTAAATTAATTAAAAATATGTTAATGGAGAAATAATTAAAATTTTAAAGAGATGGTTAAATAAAAACAACCAATTTTTTTTTGAAGAGAGACTTATATTTTGATAAAAAAAGTAGTAATATTTTTTACAATATAGTATATGATTGGTTTCACAGTATAATTAGCAAAATTACAATGATACATCGTACTCTTGTAAAAGGTACAAAGTATAACTTTTACAAAATCACAGTAGCTCTCAGTGATTTTCCTACTCCCACTAAGAAACCAAACCTAAACATAATGCACAAGTAAGATATATGATTCGAGTGATGTGATGATATTAATTTTTTATAGAAAAGGTTTTTTTTTTCATTTATATATATTTTAATAAACTTTATAAATCATTTACTATACATACTAATTTTTAATAATTTTTTAGAGTGTTATAAATAATATGTAATTGACTTGGAATGTAACATAGTTAGAATGTAAGTTAATTGTGTGATATGTCCCCACTCGATTTTTGCTATTAAAAAAGAAAAAGGAACCGGATGAATTATGTTAATTGATTTTTTTTCATGTAAAAAAGTTTAAGATGAATGAATGATTCCTCGGTCTAAGATAAGGTAGAGAAGATTTTAGGCTCATCGAACACTTACAAATATATTTATATTTGTCTCGCTCCAATAATATTAGTGGAGATTGAACGTGCAAGTGTGAGATCCAATAGTGTTAATTAACTAATTTAAATCTCCTTCTTGTATTGTGTCAAATGACAGTAATATAATATTTATTTGGCTTAAACATACAAAATATTCTTATATAGGGGTATTTTGGTTTTAGTTCATCTAAAAAAATTAATTTTAAAACACTTAGTAATTTAATCCCTCATCAAATTTATTATATTTTTTATTCGTTTAAAAAAATTGAAAAAGTTTAATTAAGAATTAACAATATATTTTGGTGAGTCAGCAACAATTATGTTTAATTAAGGATTAATTACATATGAACCGTCATTAAAATATGTCAACTTCTACAAA